>JAXCGZ010011394.1:87500-127500 GCA_037179515.1 Halocaridina rubra | reverse complement strand
CTTTTCTACCAAGGGATAGGATGGTTGCCTTCTTGCGAAGGACTTGTTTTGGCAGATGTAATCGTTACCCTGGGTGTATGCCCTTGCTAACCTCAGACCGTGACGGGGCGCGAACCCTCGACCTGATGCCTCAGAATCGGGGACGCCACCGCTTGAGCCACGGCGATTTTATATATATATATATATATATATATATATATATATATATATATATATATATATATATATATATATATATATATATATATATATATATATATATATATATATATATATATATATATATATATATATATATATATATATATATATATATATATATATATATATATATATATATATATATATATATATATATATATATATATATATATATATATATATATATATATATATATATATATATATATATATATATATATATATATATATATATATATATATATTTATATATATATATATATATATATATATATATATATATATATATATATATATATATATATATATATATATATATATATATATATATATATATATATATATATATATATATATATATATATATATATATATATATATATATATATATATATATATATATATATATATATATATATATATATATATATATATATATATATATATATATATATATATATATATATATATATATATATATATATATATATATATATATATATATATATATATATATAGTAGTCGCCGTGGCTCAGTCGGTAGCGTCTCCGACTCTGAGGCGTCAGGTCGAGGGTTCGCGCCCCGTCACGGTCTGAGGTTAGCAAAGGCATGCACTCAGCGTAAGGATTACATCTGCCAAAACAAGTCCTTCGCAAGAAGGCAACCGTCCTAGCCCTTGGTTGATAAGGGAGTCCGTGACGTAAAACCGGAAAAAAAAAAAAAAAAAAAAAAAAAATATATATATATATATATATATATATATATATATATATATATATATATATATATATATATATATATATATATATATATATATATATATATATATATATATATATATATATATATATATATATATATATATATATATATATATATATATATATATATATATATATATATATATATATATATATATATATATATATATATATATATATATATATATATATATATATATATATATCAAATAAGCACATTACATATGTGAAAACATGAATAATTTTTTACCCCGATTGGGACTCGAACCTAGGACTTATGATTACTAAGTCAAGGCGCTACCACTACACCACAGAAGGTTAAAAGGAATCCAACCTTATAGCTTATATCTGCTATACTTAGGAATGAACGCATTCTAACTGAATGCCACTATGTTCATATTACAGATTCCCCAACCTCACTCGTGGCTTCATTTTAGCATTTAATTCAATTCCCAATCTCATTCGGGCATGAAATATCAAATAAGCACATTACATATGTGAAAACATGAATAATTTTTTACCCGGACCGGGACTCGAACCTAGGACTTATGATTACTAAGTCAAGGCGCTACCACTACACCACAGAAGGTTAAAAGGAATCCAACCTTATAGCTTATATCTGCTATACTTAGGAATGAACGCATTCTAACTGAATACCACTATGTTCATATTACAGATTCCCCAACCTCACTCGTGGCTTCATTTTAGCATTTAATTCAATTCCCAATCTCATTCGGGCATGAAATATCAAATAAGTACATTACATATGTGAAAACATGAGTAAATTTTTACCCCGACCGGGACTCGAACCTAGGACTTATGATTACTAAGTCAAGGCGCTACCACTACACCACAGAAGGTTAAAAGGAAACCAACCTTATAGCTTATATCTGCTATACTTAGGAATGAACGCATTCTAACTGAATTGAATTAAATGCTAAAATGAAGCCACGAGTGAGGTTGGGGAATCTGTAATATGAACATAGTGGCATTCAGTTAGAATGCGTTCATTCCTAAGTATAGCAGATATAAGCTATAAGGTTGGATTCCTTTTAACCTTCTGTGGTGTAGTGGTAGCGCCTTGACTTAGTAATCATAAGTCCTAGGTTCGAGTCCCGGTCGGGATAAAAAATGATTCATGTTTTCACATATGTAATGTGCTTATTTGATATTTCATGCCCGAATGAGATTGGGAATTGAATTAAATGCTAAAATGAAGCCAAGAGTGAGGTTGGGGAATCTGTAATATGAACATAGTGGCATTCAGTTAGAATGCGTTCATTCCTAAGTATAGCAGATGTAAGCTATAAGGTTGGATTCCTTTTACCCTTCTGTGGTGTAGTGGTAGCGCCTTGATTTAGTAATCATAAGTCCTAGGTTCGAGTCCCGGTCGGGGTAAAAAATTATTCATATATATATATATTATATATATATATATATATATATATATATATATATATATATATATATATATATATATATATATATATATATATATATATATATATAGATTGATAGATAGATAGATAGATAGATAGTAAGGAAGCCCATCAGTGAAGCAAATCTCATAAAACAATGCTATATTCGAATCCTAACTGGATCCCTTCTCAAGCACAACTGAAAAAAAATAACAAAGGTGGAGGAAACGTTAACAAAAGGACTCATGAGACCTGAGGGTTTAAAAATTTTTGTTGAAAAAAGTCTTTTATTGAGGATAATTCGTTTGGATTAGGCTTGTCCTATTCTCATAAAAGTTTTGTTTCACTGATGGGTTTCCTTACTATTTAGTGCTGTATGCCTACAGTTTGTACTTATATATATATATATATATATATATATATATATATATATATATATATATATATATATATATATATATATATATATATATATATATATATATATATATATATATATATATATATATATATATATATATATATATATATATATATATATATATATATAATACATACATATATATTTATATATATAGGTATTAGGATTCAGCTAGGACTGATCCAGACAGTTCTGGGTTGAGTCTTCCTTCACGCTGGTTCTTTCCCTCATGCTACATCTACTCCGAAAATTCTGGTGTATTCATTACATATCTCTTGCTATTCCATTACATTTGACAAGTCACAACACTCCCCACATCTTTCTCTTTTTCTCTCTTTTTCCCACATATTTGATACTATTTATGGAAGGTCACAGCTAATGGTACCAAGTACCCGGCATAGAGAGGTGCGAAGAATCTTTGGGGTTCGTGTTTACTCCACTATTGGCTTGAGGGCAGACACTCTTGGTGGTAGTAATGGTTCTACACTTAACCTTGCCCCTCCCAATAAATCTGCTTCTATCACTCATCACTATTCTTATATTCGTGGGCTGAACTCTAATCTTTCGTCTGTGGAACAACATTCGGGTACTTTCATCCCTATTCTCCTCCTCCTGTCTGAAACCCAGCTGTCTATACATGCTTCCACTAATCCACTTCAAATCTCTCACTATAAACTTTATACTCGTTTTCGTTCCAAAAGTGGGGTCTGTGCCTACTGCAACACTAACACTCCTACTGCGAGGCTCATGGACCTTAAATCTCCTGACTTTGATTTTGTCTGGCTTAGAATCTATGTATCCACTACCATTATTATCCTTTGTTTCGGCTACTGTTCTTCAAACTCCACTGAGTTTGTGTCTTTCTTTGAATATCTGCCCTTGTGCCATGAGTCCTTGCTATCTTCTCACCCACATGCCGTAGTTCTCTACATTGGAGACTTCAATGTACACCACAGTGAGTGGCTTCATTCTTGTCACACTGATGTGGGAGGAAGTGAGTCCCTTGTTTTCCTTATTACTCACGATCCTGAGCAAATTATCAAACATCATACTCGTGTTCCTATTTCTTACTTCTAACCCTTCAAACTACTCTTATTCTGTACCTTCCCCTTTTGGTAGCTCTGGCCACTCCCTGATCTCAGTCTCTTCCATTTTTGCTCCCCCTCCACCAAGTCCTCCTACTCAGCATCGCTTTTAGCACTTTGAGCGTACCCAACATGAAATTTTGCATAACTTCCTCTTTGAATTCCCATGGGATGACTACTGCTTTCGGTCCCGCAACCCTGATCAGGTAGCTCTAAAAGTTTCCAAGATCATGACATCAGGAATGGAGGCGTCAATCCACAGCACACCGATCTTACCAAGCCTCTCCTTCTGATTTAACTCGCTCTGCTTTTATTGTTGCTTGCTAGGAATCACTGTACTGCTCAAATTCGAAGGTCTAAGGCTTCATTTATAAGAAGGAAAGTTGATGACCTCTCCAAAAACTTTTGTATCTCAAGCTTTCCTTCTCTCATTCGTTCTCATGGTTCTATAGCTTGCTCTCCCACTGACAAAGCCACTTTCTTTGGGTCTCATTTTTCTGCCAACTCTTCTATAAGCGATTCCAGCGCACCTGTTCCTTAATCTTTACCCCTCCCTAACCCTATGCCCTTCCTTATCCTTTCTTCACGCAAAGTTCAAAAGGTTCTTCGCTCGCTAAAGACGAACAAGGCATCTGGTTCCGATGGTATACCTGAAAGGTTCCTTAAGGAGTTTGTAGATGAACTGGCTCCTGTGCTTTGCCATCTTTTTTGCCTCATTCTATAAAACAGTATCTATCCTTCATCTTGAAAGCTTGTTGTAGTTGAACTGTTCCTAAGAAGGGTGACCGCTCTATTCCTTCAAACTACTGACCTATTGCCCTAGCCTCCTCTATTGCTAAAGTTTTTGAAACTTTGCTCAGTGCTCACTTCCTGAAACGCCTTGAATGTAACTCAGTTATCTCCGATCACCATTACGGCTTCCGCAAGGCAAGATACACTGGTGATCTCTTGTCCTATCTTACTCATGTATGGTCATCATCTCTGGGGAACTATGGGGAATCCTTTTTCATCGCTTTTGATATTTATAATGCATTGGACAGAGTCTGGCATAAGGTTCTATTGGCCAAACTCCCTGCCTATGGTTTTACCCCTTCTTTTTGTTCTCTGATTTCCAGTTTTTTTTCCGACCATTTTATATCTGTAGTTATTGATGGTGCGACATCTAGCCCTTTCTCTGTTACCACTGCTGTTCCACAGGGTTCTGTTCTTTCACCTACTCTTTTCCTTCTCTTCATCAATGATCTTCTACAATCTCCATCTTCCTCTCTTCTTCATGCCTTTGCTGATGATTCTACCCTTCACCTTTCCTCTGCCTTTTCTTCACAAACTTCATCTGCTACTCGTAGTCACTTTCGTATCACTCTTCCTTCTACTCTCAACTCCGATTTGCAGAGGGTATCTGAGCGTGGCACTCAAAATTTAGTTAAATTTAATGCCTCAACGACACAGTTTCTGTCTATCTCTTTATCTTATTCTCCTCCTGATAACCCTATTATCTTTGAAGCAAACAAAAGTTACCCTTTTAACGCTATCAATATATTAGGAATCCATATAGCCTCTAACTTGTCTTGGAGGATATTATATAATCCAAACTTCTAAATCTTCCTTCAAAAATTAGGGGTTTTGATTCGTTTCCGTCATTAATTTTCCTCTTCACAGCTAAAAGTTTATAAAAGTCTTATCTGTCCCTGCTTAGAATACTGCTCACACATCTGGGGTGCTTCTTCTTATACTTATCTCCTTCATAGGGTTGAATCTAAGGCAGTCAGACTCTTACTTTTATTCTGGATTCTCTCTCTCTTTGCTGTAAGGCATCTTCCCTTTCTCTTTTCTATTGCTACTACTTCCATCACTGCTCTGATGATTTGGCGAGTTACATCCCTCCCCCACTGCCGAGGCCGCATAATACTCGCCAAGCAGCCTCATCTGACAGGTACTGTGTGGAGATTTGTAACTCGTGGATTGGTCAGTGCAGCGACTGCTTCTTCCCATCTACCCCCTGACTCTAGAACTCTCTTCCTCCTTCTAAATTTCCTAATTCTTATGACCTATCACCCTTCAAAAAGTAGATCTATCGTCATCTCAGGGCCTAGTTCTCCACATCACTGGGTCCTCTGTATTTTGACTTTTTTTTCTGTCTGTCGTCTTCCTTTGTGTGATATTACCTCATATCTGCCTTGTCTTTTATCTCTTTCTTTTCCTTCATCTTGGTGTTTTCTTGTGCCCAGGCCTTTATTGATGAGGGTAGTTTTCGCCTGTCCCGGTGTCACACTAATATATATATATATATATATATATATATATATATATATATATATATATATATATATATATATATATATATATATATGAAATTTATTGAAAAACTAATTGAACAAATTTATATAAACTTTATGCAAATATTGTTAATGAATAAATATTCTATAATTTCTTAAAAATGAAATAATTTTTACATCGATAAGATAAAAAAAATATATATTTTAATAACATCAAGAAATATATATATATATATATATATATATATATATATATATATATATATATATATATATATATATATATATATATATATATATATATATATATATATATATATATATATATATATATATATATATATATATATATATATATTATATATATATATATATATATATATATATATATATATATATATATATATATATATATATATATATATATATATATATATATATATATATATATATATATATATATATATATATATTATATATATATATATATATATATATATATATTATATATATATATATATATATATATATATATTATATATATATATATATATATATATATAATATATATATATATATATATATATATATATATATATATATATATATATATATATATATATATATATATATATATATATATATATATATATATATATATATATATATATATATATATATATATATATTATATATATATATATATATATATATATATATATATATAGAGAGAGAGAGAGAGAGAGAGAGAGAGAGTTGAAAAAGCTAGAGCAGAGACAGGAATATCAGTACAGGTTAAAAGTGGCATATGACAGGGTGAAAGAAAGAGAAGTTGGAGAGTTAGAGGAGGATTAGGGGTTGATGAGAAAAGGTTTTGTGGGACATGCAAGTAATGTGTGTGGAAAGAGGTTTGTTGGAGGTGGCATTAGGATGGGAAGAGAGTGGTGGAATGAAAGGGTGAAAATGAATGTGGAAGAGAAAAAGAGGGCTTTTGAGGAATGGTTGCAGAGTAATAATAGGGAGAAGTATGAAAGATATAGGGAAAAAATGTGGAAACCAAGCAGAAAGTAGAGGAAGGGAAGAGGTTGGCAAATGTTAGGTGGGGACTGGATGTTAGTAGGTCATATGGGGAGAATAAGAAGTTTTGGAAAGAAGTGAAGAGAGTAAGGAAGGATGAATAGATGATGGAAGAGACATGTGAATGGACAGACGCAAGGAAAAGATGGACAGAATATTTTGAGTGGTTGCTGAAAGTTGAGGAAGATAGAGAGGCAGCTATAGTGGAAGTGGGGGGTTTTCCAGCCATTAATAGAAGATGACAATGAGAGAGAGATTATAAGAGAGGAGGTGAAAAGGGCATTGGATGAAACGAAAGCAGGTAAAGTGCCTGGAATGGATGGTGTGAGAGCGGAGATGTTGAAAGAAGGGGGTGTGACTGCATTGGAATGGTTAGTGAGAGTATTTAATATATGCTTCATATTGTCAATGGTGCCAGTGGAATGGGTGATTACTTGTATAGTGCCCCTATTCCAAGATGAGGGAGATGCGCATGACTGCAGTAATTTTAGGGGTATAAGTTTGTTGAGTGTGGTAGGAAAAGTGCATGGTAAGATACTGATTTATAGGATTAGGGATAAGACAGAAAATGTGATCACAGAAGTCCAGAGTGGTTTTAGGAGAGGTAGAAGATGTATAGATCAGGTTTATATAGTTAGGCAGTTATGTGAGCAATATTTAGCAAAGAGTAAGGATGTGAATTTTGCATTTTTGGATCTGGAGAAAGCGTATGATAGAGTTGTAAGAGAGGCTATGTGGAATGTTTTGAGGTTATATGTAATTGATGGTTTACAATGAGTGTAGGACTGATACAGGGATGTGAGATGTCGCCATGACTGCTCAATATGTTTTCTGATGGAGTCGTAAGGGAGGTGAATGTGCGATTGTGTGGTCGAGATTTGAGAATGGTAGATGGGGATGATTTTGAGTGGGAGCTGAATCAGATGTTGTTTGCAGATGATACTGTGGTGGTGGCTGATTCAGAGGAGAAGCTGTGCCAGTTAGTGTCAGAATTTGGAATGGTGTGTGAGAGAAGGAAGTTACAAGTGAATATGGGATAGAGTAAGGTTATGAGGTGTACAAGAAATGAGGATGGTGCTGGATTGAATACTATGTTGAATGGAGAGACACTTGAAGAAGTGGATCAGTTTAAGTATTTAGGCTCGATTATAGCTGCAAATGATGGAGTGGAAAGAGTTGTGTGTCACAGAGTGATTGAAGGATGTATAGTGTTGGGTGCATTGAAAGGAGTGATAAAAAATAGAGGGTTGGAAATGAATGTTAAGAAATTTGTGTATGAGAAAGTGGTTGTCCCAACTGTGATGTATGGATTAAAGTTATGGTGTATGAAAGTAAGTGAGAGACGGAAACTTAATGAATTTGAGATGAAATGCCTGAGGAGTATGATTGGTGTATCTCAGTTGGATAGGGTTAAGAATGAAGTGGTGAGTGCAAGACCGGGTGTGAGGAGAGAATTGGCAGCCAGAGTAGTTATGAATGTTCTGAGATGGTTTGGCCATGTGGAAAGGATGGATGATGTTAGACTGCTGAAAAAGGTAATAAATGCGAGAGTTGCTATAGGGAGGCTTAGGTTTGGGTGGATGGATGGAGTAAGGAGAGCCCTGAATGATAGGAGGATGGATGTGAGGGAAGCAAGTGAGCTTGCTAGGAATAGGAATGAGTGGCGAGCGATTGTGACGCAGCTCTGATGGGCATCTGCTGTTACCACGGGGCTGCATCTTTCAAGAGGTAGCCCTGTGGTAGGTACAGTATAGGAGTTTGGCATAATGAAGCGACAGAGGTAATGGAAGAGTAGGAGGATGGGCTGTGGCACTCCAGCAGTGTCATCTGAACGGTTGATAGCTCTTCCGTCATTTCCCATTGAGCGAAGTAATTACCTTATTGTTTATTTTCTTTTATATATATATATATATATATATATATATATATATATATATATATATATATATATATATATATATATATATATATATATATATATATATAGCTATATATATGTATATAGCTATATATATATATATATATATATATATATATATATATATATATATATATATATATATATATATATATATATATATATATATATATATATATATATATATATATATATATATATATATATATATATATATATATATATATATACATATATATATATATATATATATATATATATATATATATATATATATATATATATATATATATATATATATATATATATACATATATATATATATATATATATATATATATATATATATATATATATATATATATATATATATATATATATATATATATATATATATATATATATATATAATATATATATATATATATATATATATATATATATATATATATATATATATAGATATATTCGTATATATATATACATATATATATATATATATATATATATATATATATATATATATATATATATATATATATATATATATATATATATATATATATATATATATATATATATATATATATACATATACATATATATATATATATATATATATATATATATATATATATATATATATATATATATATATATATATATATATATATATATATATATATATATATATATATATATATATATATATATATATATATATATATATATATATATATATATATATATATATATATATATATATATATATATATATATATATATATATATATATATATATATATATATATATATATATATATATATATATATATATATATATATATATATATATATATATATGTATATATATATATATATATATATATATATATATATATATATATATATATATATATATATATATATATATATATATATATATATATATATATATAATATTTTGGAGCCACGTTGGAATGTGGTGTGTCATTGCAGCAAATATGCTCACGTAACTTGTCCTTGCTGTGTAGCAATGGTAAAATGCAGTGTGATCTGCAAGTGCCACAAGACAGATAACTGTAGACATCCTCATAACTGATCTGATAAACAATAAAAACCACAATGAAGAGATTTAGCATATAAATCAATAGAAAATTGTTCTTACAATTAGAACCTAAGCTTTATACCCAAAAGGATTCAGAAAGGGAAAAGGAAAGGATATCGAGGCCCAGGAGAAAGAGAAGAAAGATAGAGATAGATCCCCACTTTGGAGCTGGAGATCACTATATAATTCATATTTTGGCTAAGGGAGGACACTGCTGAGCTTGGGAAGGGCCCACTCCTGGTAAAAACAAACCCAAAGTCTATGACACACTGTTCCCGAGAATGCCCCATGGGTGATGTTTCTTGTAGCTGGTAAAGGCCCTAATCTTCAGAATTAGAGCCATGAAAAGAATGCCACATGACTCTGGATATATTTCTATTCATGTGTGACCAAGTTATTGGCTAATTCATGTGCATATTTCATCAGTTATGGATATTATATGAGTGGAAAAACAAGGAGAAACTTTAACTTGCGTTGCAAGCACATTTTGGCGGCGATTTTAAAGAGCGCCCTCTGTAGCAAAAGATAGGCAATTTCAAATCGATCACCAAATATTTTCTGAAAACTCTTGATGTGTAGAACAAGAAAATCATGGTTGATTGAGAAAAACATAGATGGCCACGAACTCCCCCCTAGAGCCTAGAGCATATAACAAAACAAAAGCACCATGTTAACAGATGTCTTGTATTTGCTAGAGAGGTAGCTGCTAACAAGGAGGAAGCAAAACCTTCTCTCTCTCTCTCTCTCTCTCTCTCTCTCTCTCTCTCTCTCTCTCTCTCTCTCTCTCTCTCTCTCTCTCTCTCTCTCTCTCTCTCTCTCTCTCTCTCTCTCTCTCTCTCTCTCTCTCTCTGTCTCTCTCTCTCTCTCTCTCTCTCTCTCTATATATATATATATATATATATATATATATATATATATATATATATATATATATAGAGAGAGAGAGAGAGAGAGAGAGAGATATTGTTTCTTCCTTGTTAGCAGCTACCTCTCTAGCAAATATAAGATATCTGTTGACATGGTCTTTTGCCTTTGTTATAAAGATAAATTGCCAGTGTAGACAGACAAAATCTTTCTGTAATAAATATATATATATATATATATATATATATATATATATATATATATATATATATATATATATATATATATATATATATATATATATATATATATATATATATATATATATATATATATATATATATATATATATATATATATATATATATATATATATATATATATATATATATATATATATATTACAGATTCCTCAACCTCACTCGTGGCTTCATTTTAGCATTTAATTCAATTCCCAATCTCATTCGAGTCCCGGTCGGGGTAAAAAATGATTCATGTTTTCACATAGGTAATGTGCTTATCTGGTTATTTCGTGGCCCGAATGAGATTGGGAATTGAATTAAATGCTAAAATGAAGCCACGAGTGAGGCCTTGAAATTATCAAATAAGCACATTACATATGTGAAAATATGAATAATTTTTTTACCCCGACCGCGACTCGAACCTAGGACTTATGATTACTAAGTCAAGGCGCTACCACTACACCACAGAAGGTTAAAAGGAATCCAACCTTATAGCTTATATCTGCTATACTTAGGAATGAACGCATTCTAACTGAATGCCACTATGTTCATATTACAGATTCCCCAACCTCACTCGTGGCTTCATTTTAGCATTTAATTCAATTCCCAATCTCATTCGGGCCTTGAAATTATCAAATAAGCACATTACATATGTGAAAACATGAATAATTTTTTTACCCCGACCGGGACTCGAACCTAGGACTTATGATTACTAAGTCAAGGCGCTACCACTACACCACAGAAGGTTAAAAGGAACCCAACCTTATAGCTTATATCTGCTATACTTAGGAATGAACGCATTCTAACTGAATGCCACTATGTTCATATTACAGATTCCCCAACCTCACTCGTGGCTTCATTTTAGCATTTAATTCAATTCCCAATCTCATTCAGGCCTTGAAATTATCAAATAAGCACATTACATATGTGAAAACATGAATAATTTTTTTTACCCCGACCGGGACTCGAACCTAGGACTTATGATTACTAAGTCAAGGCGCTACCACTACACCACAGAAGATTAAAAGGAATCAACCTTATAGCATATATCTGCTATACTTAGGAATGAACGCATTCTAACTGAATGCCACTATGTTCATATTACAGATTCCCCAACCTCACTCGTGGCTTCATTTTAGCATTTAATTCAATTCCCAATCTCATTCGGGCCTTGAAATGATCAAATAAGCACATTACATATGTGAAAACAAGAATAATTTTTTTACCCCGACCGGAACTCGAACCTAGGACTTATGATAACTAAGTCAAGGCGCTACCACTACACCACAGAAGGTTAAAAGGAATCCAACCTTATAGCTTATATCTGCTATACTTAGGAATGAACGCATTCTAACTGAATGCCACTATGTTCATATTACAGATTTCCCAACCTCACTCGTGGCTTCATTTTAGCATTTAATTCAATTCCCAATCTCATTCGGGCCTTGAAATTATCAAATAAGCACATTACATATATGAAAACATGAATAATTTTTTTTACCCCGACCGGGACTCGAACCTAGGACTTATGATTACTAAGTCAAGGCGCTACCACTACACCACAGAAGATTAAAAGGAATCAACCTTATAGCTTATATCTGCTATACTTAGGAATGAACGCATTCTAACTGAATGCCACTATGTTCATATTACAGATTCCCCAACCTCACTCGTGGCTTCATTTTAGCATTTAATTCAATTCCCAATCTCATTCGGGCCTTGAAATTATCAAATAAGCACATTACATATGTGAAAACATGAATAATTTTTTTACCCCGACCGGGACTCGAACCTAGGACTTATGATTACTAAGTCAAGGCGTTACCACTACACCACAGAAGGTTAAAAGGAATCCAACCTTATAGCTTATATCTGCTATACTTAGGAATGAACGCATTCTAACTGAATGCCACTATGTTCATATTACAGATTCCCCAACCTCACTCGTGGCTTCATTTTAGCATTTAATTCAATTTCCAATCTCATTCGGGCCTTGAAATTATCAAATAAGCACATTACATATGTGAAAACATGAATTATTTTTTACCCCGACCGGGACTCGAACCTAGGACTTATGATTACTAAGTCAAGGCGCTACCACTACACCACAGAAGGTTAAAAGGAATCCAACCTTATAGCTTATATCTGCTATACTTAGGAATGAACGCATTCTAACTGAATGCCACTATGTTCATATTACAGATTCCCCAACCTCACTCGTGGCTTCATTTTAGCATTTAATTCAATTCCCAATCTCATTCGGGCCTTGAAATTATCAAATAAGCACATTACATATGTGAAAACATGAATAATTTTTTTACCCCGACCGGGACTCGAATGAGATTGGGAATTGAATTAAATGCTAAAATGAAGCCACGAGTGAGGTTGGGGAATCTGTAATATGAACATAGTGGCATTCAGTTAGAATGCGTTCATTCCTAAGTATAGCAGATATAAGCTATAAGGTTGGATTCCTTTTAACCTTCTGTGGTGTAGTGGTAGCGCCTTGACTTAGTAATCATAAGTCCTAGGTTCGAGTCCCGGTCGGGGTAAAAAAATGATTCATGTTTTCACATATGTAATGTGCTTATCTGGTTATTTAAATGGCCCGAATGAGATTGGGATTTGAATTAAATGCTAAAATGAAGCCACGAGTGAGGTTGGGGAATCTGTAATATGAACATAGTGGCATTCAGTTAGAATGCGTTCATTCCTAAGTATAGCAGATATAAGCTATAAGGTTGGATTCCTTTTAACCTTCTGTGGTGTAGTGGTAGCGCCTTGACTTAGGAATCATAAGTCCTAGGTTCGAGTCCCGGTCGGGGTAAAAAATGATTCATGTTTTCACATATGTAATGTGTTTATCTGGTTATTTCATGGCCCGAATGAGATTGGGATTTGAATTAAATGCTAAAATGAAGCCACGAGTGAGGTTGGGGAATCTGTAATATGAACATAGTGGCATTCAGTTAGAATGCGTTCATTCCTAAGTATAGCAGATATAAGCTATAAGGTTGGATTCCTTTTAACCTTCTGTGGTGTAGTGGTAGCGCCTTGACTTAGTAATCTTAAATCCTAGGTTCGAGTCCCGGTCGGGGTAAAAAATGATTCATGTTTTCACATATGTAATGTGCTTATCTGGTTATTTCATGGCCCGAATGAGATTGGGATTTGAATTAAATGCTAAAATGAAGCCACGAGTGAGGTTGGGGAATCTGTAATATGAACATATTGGCATTCAGTTAGAATGCGTTCATTCCTAAGTATAGCAGATATAAGCTATAAGGTTGGATTACTTTTAACCTTCTGTGGTGTAGTGGTAGCGTCTTGACTTAGTAATCATAAGTCCTAGGTTCGAGTCCCGGTCGGGGTAAAAAATTATTCATGTTTTCACATATGTAATGTGCTTATCTGGATATATATATATATATATATATATATATATATATATATATATATATATATATATATATATATATATATATATATATATATATATATATATATATATATATATATATATATATATATATATATATATATATATATATATATGTATATATATATATATATATATATATATATATATATATATATATATATATATATATATATATATATATATATATATATATATATATATATATATATATATATATATATATATATATATATATATATATATATATATATATATATATATATATATATATATATATATATATATATATATATATATATATATATATATATATATATATATATATATATATATATATATATATATATATATATATATATATATATATATATATATATATATATATGTATGTATGTATGTATGTATGCATGTATGTATGTATGTATGTATGTATGTATGTATGTATGTATGTATGTATATATATATATATATATATATATATATATATATATATATATATATATATATATATATATATATATATATATATATATATATATATATATATATATATATATATATATATATATATATATATATATATATATATATATATATATATATCCAAACTGAGGTTTTATTCTTGAAGATGGTATAAACAAAACAAGCCACTCATTCAGGCATCAAAAATAGACAAATCAAGCATAAGTACAAGAATATCAATACAAAAGAATTAAACTCTACTTAATAGGAAATAAACACAAATAAGAAAGCAAGCAGAAAAAATAATAAAAGACAATAATATATAATTATACCTCAACTCTAATATTTCCTTTTCCCATAGAAAAAAATTAACTTTTATTTTCAAAATATTCATGAGGTTATAATTATAATACTAGTTAACTTCATAAATCTAACCTCTCTGGCTGTTTTATAGTTCTACCTGACCTACGAAGGGGTAATGGTTCTGGCACTGTCTTGAGAGCATGCACTGAGATATCAGAACTCTCAACATTGCTATTAGGAATTACAACATTGCTCTCTGGTTCATTAATCACAACAGAATTTGATGTAAGACTAGTTGGAATAGAAGGCAAAATTGGCTTACAAGTACCACAATAAATCTGATTATTACTGGGAAAAATGCATTCTCCTACACTAGGAGTAATTCTAGACATGAGTTCTTCTGAATATCATTTCCAAAATATATTGTCAAAATTTTTAAGTTGTACTTTGTAGTTATGAACACCAAGTACTTATAAGATTTTACCTTCTAATCAAGGCTTACCTTGTCCATAATTTTCAACAAAAACTGCATCATGAAAATTTTATTCTGATTTTTCATATTTTTATTCTTTCTGCAGTGCCTTCTCCCTTTTTTCTTGAGGTCTATTTTTTACTACAGCTACGGTTGAACATCATATCAGCTGGAGCCATCCCAGTAGAGGAATGTACAGTTCTTCTATGATTATGCTAAAACCTACATACTCTGGTATTAAAATCCCCATCAGTAAAATTTACTAAGACCTTCTTTGAAAATTTTTACGGCCCTTTCAGCTAAGCTGTTAGAAAAAGGGTTATAAGGAGTAGGTGCAATGTGTTTAATGCCATTCTTCTTAAGGAAAAATTCCTTCTCCTCAGACACAAAATAAGGGGCATTGTCAGTTACAATTATTTCTGGCAATCCAAAATCACAAAATCTCTGCCTTAAATTATCAATAGCTACTGTTGATATGGTAGATCTAGTAACATGAATATCCAAAAATTTTGTGTGGGAATCTATAATTATCAAAAAGTAAGAGTCACCAATTGGACCAAAGTAGTCTATATGTAACCTACTCCAAGGTTTCCCAGTTTCTGGCTAGGATAATACCTCTGACTGTGAAGTCTGAAAAGTTTTTAAACAAAGTTCACAAGATTTAGGTAATGCTGAAATATCCTGGTCCAATTTGGGTCACCAAATCCTATTACGTGCTTCTCCTTTCATTACATTAATACCGTTATGACCTACTAGTAGCTGTTCTAGTGCTGCACTGCGCATATCAGCAGGTATAATTAGACGGTTTCGATACAAAAGAACACCATCATAAATGCTTAAATTTGATTTGACAGCAGAGTAATAAGACAATATTGGGTCATTAATCCTACCCAATTTCACACATTGGAAAACATTACCTAAAACTCGGTTACTTCTAGTCAAAGCCTTAACATTTTCAAAAGAAATGTCTTGATTACTCATCGTTTCTATAACATGAACATTTTCATTAGGGGTACTAGAATCCTAACTAGAATCTAGTACTGGCAACAGACTGAGTGCATCCACGACAATATCATCTTTTCCTATTTTAAAATGTAAGTCATAATTATACTATGACAAAAGCAAAGCCCATCACTGCACTCTAGCATTTGCATTTATAGGAATCTGTTTGATTCTACCAAGCAATCCAAGTAGTGGTTTGTGATCACTTCTAAGAATAAATCTACGACCCAATAAAAAATATTTAAATTTGCTTACAGTGTAGATCAAGGCCAGAGCTTCCTTGTCTAACTGAGAGTAATTTAATTCTGCAGATGATAACTTTTTACTAGCAAAATAGGCTGGTTTTTCAATACCATGCATTTCCTGCATCAAAACGCAGCCAACACCCACTGGAGATACATCTACTTCTACAATCATTGGATTATTTCTATCAAAATTAGCTAGAAATTCAGACTTGGATAACTCGGCTTTGACCTTACTGAGAACATTAGCTTCTACAGATGACCATTTAAATTTAGCACCTTTCTTCAACAAAGCATATAAGGGAGACAAAGTACAAGAAAATTCTTTACCAATCTGCTATAATATATATATATATATATATATATATATATATATATATATATATATATATATATATATATATATATATATATATATATATATATATATATATATATATATATATATATATATATATATATATATATATATATATATATATATATATATATATATATATATATATATATATATATATATATATATATATATATATATATATATATATATATATATATATATATATATATATATATATATATATATATATATATATATATATATATATATATATATATATATATATATATATATATATATATATATATATATATATATATATATATATATATATATATATATATATATATATATATATATATATATATATATATATATATATATATATATATATATATATATATATATATATATATATATATATATATATATATATATATATATATATATATATATATATATATATATATATATATATATATATATATATATATATATATATATATATATATATATATATATATATATATATATATATATATATATATATATATATATATATATATATATATATATATATATATATACATATATATATATACATATATATATACATATATATATATATATATATATATATATATATATATATATATATATATATATATATATATATATATATATATATATATATATATATATATATATATATATATATATATATATATATATATATATATATATATATATATATATATATATATATATATATATATATATATATATATATATATATATATATATATATATATATATATATATATATATATATATATATATATATATATATATATATATATATATATATATATATATATATATATATATATATATATATATATATATATATATATATATATATATATATATATATATATATATATATATATATATATATATATATATATATATATATATATATATATATATATATATATATATATATATATACATATATATATATATATATATATATATATATATATATATATATATATATATATATATATATATATATATATATATATATATCTTTATATATATATACATTTACCGCAGTGCCGTATCCGCTCGGACGTGGGCCACCATGGATCACCATACTTCCCTATCACTCATTCGTCTCCATATTTGAGCATTTGTCCAATTCCCACCAATTGCTTCTTTTAATCCATCTAAGAATTTCTTTCTTTGTCTTTCTCTTCCTCTCTTTCCCGGGATTCTCCCAGTCATGCAGATGATCTCAAGGCCTTCCTCCTCTTCATATGTCCTGTGAATCTATCTCCTCATTTGTTTTTCTCTGCGTCCATGAGATTTTCAAAATTCTTCTCCATATTCTCCTTTCCATTGCCTCTAAATTCTTCCTTGATTGTTTATTTATTGTCCAAGTTTCACATCCATACAGTAATGTTGACCCTATGTAGCATTTTACAAACCTTTTTCTTTGCTCCATTGATATTGTTTAGTTTGTTATTAGTTTCTTTATCTTCTCCATGCTTTGGTTGCCTATAGCTATGCTTCTTATTTCTTTTTCACTTTTGCCATCCCTATTTATAGTATTTCCTAGGTATGTGAATTGTTGTACTTGCTCTTTCCTTTCATTCCCCAATCTTAAATTTACTATTGGACTTCTTTCCTTCTTTGTTATTACCAATGCCTTTGTTTTCTTTATGGTTACCCTTATTCCTTTCGATTTGCTTTCTTCATCGATCTTCTGCACTAGATTCTGCAACTTCTCCTCGGAATCAGACATCAGAACTGTGTCATCTGCATACCTTATGTTGTTTATATTTTTCCCACTATTGTTATGCCATCATCATGTTTAATTTCTCTCGTTATTATTTCTGCATATATGTTAAAAAGATCTAGTCCCATTACACATCCTTGCCTGAATACTCGTTTGATTTCTATTAATTCTGTCGTTTCTTCCCCGATTTTAACGGTAATCTTTTGTTTTTCATATAAATTCTTTATCAATCTCAGATCTTTCCCATCTATTCCAATATTTTTCAAGATATTCAGCAATTCTAAGTGTCTTACTTTATCGAAAGCCTTCTCGTATTCTATAAAACAGACATAGACATCTTTTTGTACTTCTATTGCGTTTTCTATCAATCGATTTAGCAGGAAAATATCGTTTGTGGTACCTAAGTTTGCCATAAACCAAACTGCTCTTCAGATATTTCTGGCCTTATTTTATTCCTTATTTTTTACTGTTATGACTCTGAGGATTTTTTTTCCAAATGGTTAATTATACTATTAGTTTTGTGTTGTTCAAATCTGAGTATTCCTGATAGCTTGGGGATTGCTATCATTAGTGTTTCTCTCATTTGGTTAGGTAGTCTTCCTGTGTTGTATAGCTTGTTTGCTATATCTGTTATGATTTCCACTCCTTTTTCTCCCAAAGCTTCCAACATTTCTATTGCTATTCTATCCTTTCCAATTGATTTCCCACTCTTCATCTTTCTCATTGCAGCTCTTATTTCGTATATCATGATTTCCGGTCCTTGTTCATCCGTCTCCAGTTCGATTCTGCTTCTATTGTCATCATATAATTCTTGTATATACTCGGCCCATCTCTCTCTGACATCTTCTGATTCCATTAACACTTTCTCATCTTTGTTCATTATAGAGTTTTTTTGGCTTCCACATATTTTCCTGCATAGTATTTGATTTATCTTGTCATACATTTTTTCTGATTGTTCTTTGCAATCTCTTCTATTTCAGTGCACCTCTCATTCATACATCTTTCCTTTGCTTTGTTACATTCTCGGTGTAGTCTTCTATTATATTCTCTGTATCTGTTTACATCTTTATTCTTTGCTACTCTTCTTTCATCTCTCTCTCTCTCTTTCTCTCTCTCTCTCTCTCTCTCTCTCTCTCTCTCTCTCTCTCTCTCTCTCTCCTCTCTCTCTCTCTCTCTCTCTCTCTCCTCTCTCTCTCTCTCTCTCTCTCTCTCTCTCTCTCTCTCTCTCTCTCTCTCTCTCTCTCTCTCTCTCTCTCTCTCTCTCTCTGGACTCTCATGGTGGCCGGATTGTATACAACAGACGACTGAGTGAGCTCTACAGTTATTGCTGATTTCTGAGTGTTCTACAGCGCTCTTTGATTCCTCATCGTGCTAAGATTTATAGTAAGATACAGCCGTCATTTTAGTGTCAACAGTGCTTTTTTTTTTTTTTTTTGGACTTAGTCTGTAGTTTCGAGAAAAAGCTATCTGTCAGTGGTTACACCCCCTACATTTGGCTGCCTCGGACTTGCACATGCGCAGTATGATGTGGGTGACATCATGGTCGCCTCCCTCTCTCGTTGACCTCTCTCCAAGCTAGTGTTGCCACCTCCCTGACATGATGGACTATTCGGGACCATCCCCCGTGGTGGATATCGAGGCCAGCATAGCCCTGTGTGATGATGATGGCCAGGATATGAGGGATTGGCCTCCTCTTCCACCCTGTAGACATCAGCAGCCGCCAGCTGGGGTTACCTGCTCTCACCTTCTTCCTCAACTTCTGAACTCTGCCTCCTCTAAACGCCCCATAGACCATGGGTCTGATACCAGCAGTGCCTCAACGTCGCCTGCTACCAAAACGCACAAGACAGACAAGGATGCTGTTCCACTTACAGCCATTGACAGTCCCTTGCCCTGCCTTCTTCCTCCTGCTGTACCTTTGTTGCCTCCTTCAGCTACCTCTTCATCCCTCCAATCAGCTGCACTCTCGCTGCTTCCATCTGCTGCCCCAGCCTTTGCTCCCCGGGCAGATTATGTCAAGCTTGGCTTCCAAGAAAATCCCTCCTGTGAAGTGAAGCTTCGTTGGCTTACTGGCGTAACCAAAACTTTTTGTCTCAATCGGGAGCTGGCTAAGGTGAAGATGTCTTCGGTTACATCACGCTTTGTCTACATCTTGAGGCGTCGCAAAGACATCATTGACAGGGTCACGAGTGGTGATTTTCTTTCTCTACGGTGTGATATTCAAGACTCTACTGAGCGGCCCTTAAGCTCCCAACATACCTCGTTACTTGCTACCCTATTGCACTTGACCCTTCCCTTGCCAAGGAGCTACCAGGAGTGCACACTGCTCGGCTGTCCTTCCAGGACGGGGAGCCTATCATCCGTATTGTCATCACCTGGAGTCTACCTGAACCACTCCCACCTGTCGTTGAGTTTTCCTTTCTCCCTTGCCTCCCTTCCTGTGAACTGCGCAGGAAGAAAGATGAGTAGCCTTGGTGTTTTAAATGCTGGGGTATTGGCCATATCTCAGGCTTCTGTTCTGCTTCGGCCAGATGTGCGTGGTGTGCTGCTGGTCATGATACACGCTCCTGCCCGCACCGTACACCTGCCTCACCTGCTGCTGCCGCTGCTTGTGATACTGCTTCGGGATCCACGTCTCAGCCTTCGCCAGACACCTCGCGGTGGAAGTGTGTTCAGTGCAACATTCCTGGGGTCAACGTTTGGCATGGCTGTGCTAGACAATCTCGTGCCACACCACCTGAGCGCTCTCCACCGTCCCCGTCACCACCCATCGCCGCACCTTCCTATCTAGGTCCTACTGACTCTGCTGACACCATTGCTCTCAGTAAGGCTTTTGTTACCCTGGAGTCCTGCTGTACAGCTCTCACCGCTCGCTTTGATACCATAGGTGCCCACATTGACAGTATGGTCACCCAGCAAGCTACAACGGAACGGGATCTCGCAAGTTTGGTCGAGTCTCATCATATTGTTATCGCCACCACCACGACTCTCACTGACAAGCTTAATAAGGTCGCCTCCCACCTTGAGAAGTTGGCTGATGTGCAGCCCAGGTCTTCTTCGTCCCATGTTCCATCAGACAGTTCCCTGCCCACTTCTGCCCTCTGCAAAAATAAGAATAAGATTCGCTAGT
This sequence comes from Halocaridina rubra, assembly GCA_037179515.1. Classification (NCBI taxonomy): domain Eukaryota; kingdom Metazoa; phylum Arthropoda; class Malacostraca; order Decapoda; family Atyidae; genus Halocaridina; species Halocaridina rubra. Next base: position 104,932 of record JAXCGZ010011394.1, on the reverse strand, counting down.
CGCATACAATTTCATACTTTCTCTTGGAATGCCCTTGGAATTAGACACTCCCCTAAACTCACTGCACTTAGAGCCTATGTTTATCGTCATCATCCGCAGGTTATCTTCATACAAGAGGCTTTTCCTGGTGGTGCTCCACCAGGGGAGGAGTCTCCTATGCTCACAGGGTATGTTTCATATGTGCATTATACCAGAAGAGGACTCATTACTTACATTCACTCTTCCATAGCTCACACGCTCCTTGTTTCTTCTGCACAAGTTGATATGACCTTTCAGCTCTTTGAAATCACTGTCGAGAATGGTACTCTTCGATTGTGCAATGTCTACTCTGCCCCTGGTGTGATTAATCTACCAGCCCTTCCAATACCTACAGACTGTGGAAAAATCTATGTGGGGGATTTTAGCGCCAGACACCCTGCCTTTGGTGACTCATCTCACACTCCCAATCGCGGTGGCAAGCCTCTGCTCGACTACATTCGCCGCTACTGCCTCACGCACTGGGATACTGGTGGTGCCACACACGCTTATGGGGGTACTGTAGATCACATTCTCACAGCTGGCCTTGTGGTACCTAATGTCTCCTGCTCTTCTATCCCTTCTCTCTTTTCTGACCATGCTGCCCTTAGCCTAAAATACTCCATACTTCAGACTCCAGCTACCCTCCCCCATTGCCACACCCACATCTCTATCCCTCCCAAATACTGCCTCACATATCTTTCATTTATCTCTCACCTCCTTCCCACTTTTGATATCCTTTCTCCGGAGAGCTTATACAACTCCCTGGTGAATTCTACACATGACTTCTACACACATTATGTTCTCAGACCACATGTTCCACGTTGCCCTGAAGCCCATTCCTGGACTCTGGATCAACATATTGCCCAGGCAGAAAGGACAGCTGTGGATGCTGGACTCTCCTTTCAAAGACAGCCCACGCTTGACCTCTTGCACCAATATCAGTTAGCAAGGGATGATCTGGTTGCCCTGCAGAAGTGCGTGCACAAGGAGTATTGGCAGAAATTTACAGATAGTAATAACCATCAGACTAGTGCTGGGACTATGTGGCATCTTATACGGAAAGCTTTCAAGAAGAAATCCACCTGTGCTCTACACCACAGTCCACTTGAGTATGCTCAGGACCTGTTTACTACCTGGTCAGCACAATCACAAACTTGCAACATTCCTGGGAAAGTTCAAGAGGCACTCTTCACCCTCTGCAGTGTTAGTAACCTCCACCTGATGGGTGCGGTACTACAGACAGATTAGGAGGATGACATCCTATTCACGGAGGATGAACTACTACGTGCTCTTGCTAGGATTAAGGTTACTGCCCCTGGGGAGGATGGTCTTACATATCAAGTTCTCCGTCTTCTTCAGAAAGTTCCTGGTAACCCCCTACTGCAGCTCTATAATCTTTGCTTTCGCTTGGGGCATGTGCCCTCTGCCTGGACCAGAAGCACTATTATTCCTCTACCAAAACCTGGAACAGACAAATTTAGGCCTATCTCCCTCACCTCCTGTTTCAGCAAAGTGTTTGAACGCATCCTTCTTGCCCGACTCATGCACTGTCTATAGGATAAGCTCTCCCCCAGTCTTTATGATTTCCTCCTGCAACAGAGCACACATCACTGCCTCGATGAACTCTACACCTGCCTTTCTCCCACCAGTGTGGTCACCTTCCTGGACCTCAAATCTGCCTTTGATATAGCCAACAGGGAAATTATTCTTGACCGGCTGGTGACCTTTGGAGTTTGGGGGAGCATACTGAAATGGATACGGGGATATCTCTGCAACAAAACATCACGTGTCCTTTTTAAAGGATCGTATAGCTCCTATGTACAATTTGAACTGGGAACTCCTCAGGGGGGGCGCTAAGTCCTTTTCTAGTCAATATCCTTATGCATCGTCTACTCTCCCTCCTTCCTGTCATCCCCGGTACTACAGTTACCTGCTATGCGGACGACATATGCATCCACATGACCTCAACTCACGACCTTCAGCACATGCTCCACGTTTTTTACGTGTCTGCTACCTCCTGTGACCTTATTATCTCCCCAGAAAAAAGCAGAATTTTTACCTCACGCAACTGCAGAGCACTGCCCACATTTACCATGGGTGGTAATGTCATCCCTCACTGCACACAGTACACGTATTTAGGTGAACCAGTCTGGTTCACCCCAGCTATGCCTGCACATCAATGAATTCATCCCTTCATGAAGAGCCTTCTTGACTGTCTGGAGCCCCGCTTTGCCTCCATCAAGTGGCTTACCAACAATGCTGCAGGTTTCTCCATCCCAGTGGCGAGGACCCTCTACATCCTACTACTTCGATCAGTGGTCAACTATCTGTCCCCTGCCTTGTGTCAGCTTCCTAGACCAGCTCTCGAACCACTTGAAAAATTCCTGAATCGATTCATGAGATTTATCTTGGGATGTTCTCTCTCCACCTGTATTGTGAGTATGCACTTGGAGCTCAACTTGCCCCCTCTTGTGGAGAGGATTTATGCCAATGTGTCCTCTTTGACTGCTATGTGTCTTCACTACCCCCATCTCGCTGCGTACTTCTCTGCTGTCATGAGGACGTCTCTGGGTCCAGACGCACCCAGGCTCCCACTTCGAGCAGGAAGTCATAACCTTTTCAGGGTGGTGACTGACATTCTCCGTGGCCTAGACATCGACCTGTCTGTGCAGCGGCTGTCCCAGACTTACCACCCTGGTGTGTCACCCTCACTGCTGTCACATTTACACCGACCTCAAAAGATGTCTATCCTCCCGTGCAGAGACAGTTAGCTCTGGAGACTATCGCTGATGTATCAACGTCCGTCCCTGCAGCACACCACGTCTATGCTGATGGTTCTGTGCAAGCAGATGGGAGGGCGGCATGTGCTGCGTTTTCCTCCACCATGGAGTCGCCTGTGCCGGCTGATTCATGAATTGGCAGTAGACTACCCACCTCGTGGAGCTCCACCTACTGTGAACTCAATGCCATCTTGGATGCCGTTACTCTCCTTATTCGACGACAAGTGAATGGGGATAATAATTTGTGACTCCCAATCGGCCCTACGTGCCGTATCCTCGCCAAGACCCATCTGTGGCCGTGTTGTGGGAGATATACTATTTCGCCTCGCTGCTGCTCGGGATGCTTCTCTTGTTGTGTCATTTGTATGGACGCCCTCTCACATTGGGCTGACTGGCAACGACACGGCGGATAGTCTTGCCAAGGGGGCCTGTATGCTGGATGGGCATTCTGTGGATGCTGAGCCCTCCCTCAGATGCCTTCATAACAGCATCTACTCAGCTGGGGTTTCCATGACGGTCCGGTGCAGGGATGCGGAGAGGGCCAACAGTGTGTCCATACAGCACCATGATCACTTTCTTCACGGTCGCCACAAGTATAGCAGACACGGGTTAATGGTGCGGAAACATAATGTAGTTAGTGCTCGGCTCAGAATGGGGTATCGGCCTTTATGGCAGGTCTCACAGACTCTGGATATGCCGCAGTACACCTCCTGTAAATTATGTGACCGTCCTAATGCTAACACTCTTGACCACTATTGTCTTCAGTCCCCACAGTGAGAGATGTTTTACCACGAGGTCAGAACTTAATACAGATCTGCTCGTTTTTGCTTCATGATGACAACCTTGATGTTATTCTTGCTCGTTATCCTCACTTTGTGGCCATTAATTATATTGTATTGTATATATTTATTGTATATTATATTGTATGTTTTCTTTGTATATTGCTGTATAATGCCGTTTTGTTTTTGTTTGTAAAATGTTTGTGTGTTCTGTGCTTCTTTGAGCTTTTCTTTTGTATATAATGTACTTTGTGCTGCCATACTGTGGGTTCTGTGTTAGTATGTAGCAATGTTTTATCACTGTGTACACCTCCCTGTAAACTGTGTTCTATTCTTGGTTGTGTATGCATTTGAAGCAGTATGTTGCCATTGATTTTTTATGTGATCATGTAATGTCTGATGCCTTGGCGCAATAAATTAGTAAAATTAAAAAAAAAATAATCTCTCTCTCTCTCTCTCTCTCTCTCTCTCTCTCTCTCTCTCTCTCTCTCTCTCTCTCTCTCTCTCTCTCTCTCTCTCTCTCTCTCTCTCTCTCTCTCTCTCTCTGTATATATATATATATATATATATATATATATATATATATATATATATATATATATATATATATATATATATATATATATATATATAATATATATATATATATATATACATATATATATATATATATATATATATATATATATATATATATATATATATATATATATATATATATATATATATATATATATATATATATATATATATATATATATATATATATATATATATATATATATATATATATAGAGAGAGAGAGAGAGAGAGAGAGAGAGAGAGAGAGACAGACAGACAGAGAGAGACAGAGAGAAAGGTATTACTTACTCCTTGTTAGCTGCTCTTTATATAGCAAATACAAGATATCTGTTGACATGTTGCTTTGCTTTTGTTATATACTCTAGGCATCAGGGGGGAGTTCGCGGCTATCTATGTTTCACTCCATAAACCATGATTTTCTTGTTTTACACATCAAGGTTTTTCAGAAGATATTGGGTAATCGATCTGAATTTGCCTAACTTTTGCTACAAAAGGAGTTTTTCAAAATCGCCGCCAAAATGTGCGGGCAATGCAAGTTAATGTTTCTCCTTGTTTCTCCACTCACATAATATACATAACTGATGAAATATGCATATGCATGAGCCAATACTTGGTCATTCATGAATAGGAATATATCCAGAATCATGTGGCATTCTTTTCATTGCTGTAATTCTATAGTTTTGGGCCTTTATCGGTTACAAGAAACCTCATCCCTGGGGCATTCTTGGGAGCAGTGAGTCATACACTTTGGGTTTATTTTTACCTGGAGCGGACCCTTCCCAAGCTAAGCAGTGTCTTTCCTTAGCCAAGATATGAATTATATAGTGCTCTCCAGCTTTAAAGTGGGGATCTATTTCTTTCTATCTTCTCTTTCTTCTGGGCCTCGATATAATTTCCTTTTCATTGTCTTAATCCTTCCGAGTTTAAAGCTTAGGCTCTAATTGTAACAACAATTTTCAATTGATTTATCTGATAAATCTCTTTATTATGGCTTTTATTGTTTATCAAATCAATTATGAGGATTTCTACAGTTATCTGTCTCCTGACACTTGCAGAGCAAGCTGTATTTTACCATTGCTACACGGCAAGGACAAGTTACGTGAGCACATTCGCTGCAGTGACACACTACACTCCAACATGGCTCCAAATATCTCCATGATGTCGAAGGAAAAAGATTTTCATTCTTATGTGCAAAGCCATAATCTCTTGGATCTAGATCTGCTGTTCCAATGTGGAGCTGCCTGTCAAGAACATGTATGGTGGTATGTGCACTGAAAAATGCATGGTAGATGTAAAGTGTAAAACCTTGAGTTGTCGGTGGCAGATTCTGGTGTGAAGCTGACATTGAGAATCGAAACCAATGTGCTCGAACTTGGACAAAATTGCTGGACTTGTTTCCAGCGTCTACAACATGTACCAAGTACTGTTCTGCCTTCTGGATCAATGAAGACACTAGTGGATCTGTTTTGCCGAATCCTTGCAAGTAAACCACAGGTTTTGCCTTGAGAGCTGCTTTCTTTGTGCCTATTCAGATGGTGATGTCATATCCTGTATGCTTGGAATCCAAAGCATATGCACAGTAGTGCTGGAAGTACTGTGCATATGGGAGGGCCCAATCTTGCATGCAAAATGTGAAGAGTGACAAAATGAGTAGTGTTGCTTCTCCCAGCCTTTGCCTACAGTTCCTGAAGACCTTCTTGAAGAAAGTCAAATTAGATAACAAGGCAACTATTACATCAGTATCATTGGACACAACAACGCATGTTTTTTAACCTGCTCGGTGACAATCTAGCACATGCATGGGTATATGGAGATCTGCCTCTTCAACTTGGGACTGCAGGTGCTGCATGTTCTGTTCCAATGTGGATCTTTATGCACTACCATTCATTACTGTCCATGCATAGCTGGCTGAGAATGGTTGGTACTTCATGCGATTCTGAAGGCCTTTCACGCAAGTATCCATAGATTAGTATTTCCAGCTGCTGTTTATTTTGACTTGATGGCCAGAATGATGTCATGTCCTTGGGAATTGGTATCAAGAGCTCAACTGAGCTAAGTACTACAGGAGTCATGCTGCATATCCACAACCTCTCTGTATCTTTCACTGATGGGTTGTTATTGTAAATGTCAAATATGTAATCACATCTGCCATAGTGATGATACATGTCATTCATTTCTGCAAGCTTTGAAAGCAGATCGGAGAAACATGTGAGTCCAAATAGATTCACTCTGCAGATTGTTTCCATGATATCAATAAGAAAGGCTGTGGTAGCTTTATGCTGGTAACAATGCTCATCCAGCATGAGGGTATCCTCTAATTCACATATGAGTTGGCCCTTATCTGGTTTGGTCATGATCCCATCATCACCAAACAGCATGGGAGAAGGTACAACATCATATGTCAAAAAAACGTGTGTACAATGACCTTTATCTCTAGCTACTTCAATTTATTTTTCAGTCATATTCATGGCTCTTATCACTTTCTTGACTGTTTTCTTGGATTTATATTTGATGGAGATCATGGTTTTGAGGTTTCCTATGTGAATAGTGTCTCTCAGTTGGACAGTTTTGTTGATGATCCTTTCTCTGTGAAAAGCCTGGTATTACTTCTTGCCTTATTCAGATGTGTTCAGGTCATCATTTCTTATTTCTTCTGTCATCACTTGCTTTGTCACAAAGTTGTGTAACTCTGTGGGACAATCTGCTGAGAATGGTGACCCACTCTCTTCAATAAACTTCATCAAAGTTTGGACGCATCCATATTGTCTGTTTGTGGTTGCCTATGATGATTCATAATGGTGCCATGCCTTAGACGTGCTCTCATGGTCAACAGCATATTCACGGTGCAAAATTTTCACAGCCTTCATTTCATGGTAGATTAAATTCCATTGAGCAATGAATTGCTTCTGTTTTGCATATCTGATGACACCATCACTGCACTTTGATGAGAGGTTGATTGTCTGCTCAAGCTTCTGATCACAACCAACTGCTGAGTAACACCTAGACTGGTCCTTAATTATGAAAGAATGTACTTCATAAAAGTGATTAAAAACTGTGGGGGCTGTTTCAGGTAGGTTTCTTGCATCCTCTAGATACATTGTACTCCATCAAAAATAATTAATGGAATCCCAAGCAGCCAACTTGAAAAGCGTACGTTTAATACTATCAAAATGCAACTGCCATAATCCTTCTCGGTCAACTTGCAAGAGATCAAGAGTTATTTCATTACGTTCCAGAAACAGATACCAGAATTGGAAGTTCTCATTTGTGGAAGATATTGCCCTTACAAAATTCATCAGATCACTGACTAGATTGGATGACAACATATGGAACTCCTCCAAGGATCTCCTACTCCCAATTGTATTTCCAGTAACAGTGCTTTTCTTCAGCTTACATAAGATATCTATTTCTTGAAAGTAACTTGTAATTCCTTTCTCCAAAGAGAACTCCTTGTACAGTAGGTGTTGCATTGCTTCAGCCAGGAGTTTCTGTGCATCCAGTGAACGGTTGTAGTGACCTCCACCAAGAATAATTTTGAATCACTGTTGACCCATAGACTCCTTCTTCTATCCACACATTTTCTGCGCCACTTCCTTCCAAACTCTTTCCCATGCATTTTGGTAGTGTCTTGACAGTGTGGATGGTTCCAAGATATAATACAAGTCTCTTGAATTCTGTTGGTCCCATAAGTTGGATCTCCTTGGCCATGCAGTACACCTATTCATCTGCATAAACAGGAAGCTGGGAATGGACCAGTTGTGAGCAAATTGACACCAGATTCTTCATCTGTGTGTATACAGAACTATACCATGTGACAGGATATGGGAGTACGGGTACGAATGTTACATGCTCGAGTGGAACATATTCGTCTGTCCAGAAAGATGCCATTACTGGCACTCTAAGAAGACATGGACTGCAAATCTGGATAGATAATCCTAGCCAGTTAGTTATCTTAGACTTCAAGGTTTAAGCGCCCAATTGACCGTGCAATGTCCATGAGCCTCTTATGGGCTGTGATATCAGATTTATAGAGCTCCTCATTGCCAATAAATGAATTTGTAAGGTCTGTGTGAGAGTTGAAGTATAATTATTTATTATTGTTCCTTATTATTTTTTCTAATTGCTTTCTTATTTGTGTCTATATCCTATTAAATAGAGTTTAATTCTCTTGTTTTAATATTCTTGTACTTATACTTGATTCGTCTATTGTTGATGCTCGGATGAGTGGCTTGTTTTGCTTATAGCAGCTTCAAGAATAAAACCTCACTTTGGATATAAATATTATTTTGACCCTAGCGTAAAATTAATAGACTTAGGACCCAATATTTTTGGTGATGAGCTGTCTGGATTAAATCTCAATGCTTTGAAGCTATTTTTGACCCATTATATCCGCCGATTTTCAAGAGATAAGTGGGATTTCTAAAGCTCATGGTATCTATGTGGCTTGAGGTAATGAAGATTGGCTTTTATTGTTTTAAAAAATGCTTCATGTATTACCTACTCTAGGCAAACTGTGGCTAGCAAAAATGCAAAAATTGAGCCTTTTAATCCCAAACTAATGAACTTTGATGTGTGGATGTCTATACTTGAGGCACATTTTGCCCACATTGGTATAACTGAAAGTGCTAAAAATATAAATTGCTTGCTTGTTTCACTAGGAAGTGAAGTTTATAGCATTCTAGCTAGTCTGTGTGCCCCAGATATGCCTCATCTTAAGAATTTTTCTGATTTAGTAGAGATTTTGGAAGGTCATTTTATTGTCAAGCCTTCTTATCACAGAAGCTTAATACAATTTTTGCAAACAATAAAGAAACCTGGTGAAATTATGCATAATCTTTATGCTGATCTCAAAGCACTTGCCAAAGACTGTAATTTTGGCATTCAGTTTGATGCTAGGGTTCTCGACCAATTGTTTATGGCTATTGAATCAGGAATATATTTTCCTAATTTAGCAGCAAAAAATTTAAACTTGCAAACTATGATTTCTTCTGCCACATTGGGCAGAAGTTTAGATTTTGAAATAGCTTTTTGTGGTGAAAAATTTCCTACTCAAATGAATGCTTTGAATATTAATTTAAATAGACCTAGACCTACTCCTACCCCTAATGGTAGAAGAGAGGCAAGTTGCCGACATTGTGGTTAACCTCACCGTAGTGAAGACTGTCGCTTTTCTCATCTTTCTTTTTTTGGTGTGTAACAAAAAAGGACATTTGAAAAAGGTTTGTCATTTTAATAAAGAAGTTTCCCAGGGTTCTAAGTTTTCTCAGAGTGCTGAGAACCAAAAGTATGGTGACGGAAAAAAACAGACATACCACTTTGTCAGAATAAACAGAAATGGTAAGCAAAAAGCTAAAGCTGCTTTTGAAAAAAAAACTACTTGAGGAAGATAGTGATTGTAATCAGTTATTAAGTTTAAATGAATCTGCTCCAGTAGGGAAGCAAACAGGATGTTGAGTGTAGAAAATAACCCTACTGTAATAACCGAGATTAATCTACACTTGAATGGTAAAAAAATTCGATGTGTAGTTAATAGTGGTGCTGGAGTTTCTACTTAAGGTTGCAAGTGGGTTCAATGCTTAGCTTTACCTATGCAAAATTGCAATAATAAACTAAAAGCTTATGGAAACAGTAAGGATAATGTCATAGCTAAAGTATATGTGAATGTTGTTTATAATGATTTCAGTATTAGAAATGGATTTTATGTTGTTGACAATTACAACTCAAACTTGTGTGGTAGTGATTTAATGTCTTAGATTGGAATTGCTTTGACAGGCGTTGTTAAATGTGAAAATAAAATACTAAATAGTGTAATGGATGCTAGAGCTCAGCTAGATAAATTTTCAGCTGATTCAAAATTGTCAATAACGACCTTATTAACTAAGGTTAATCTTAAAGGTAATGCAGTGCCAAAATTTCAGAAGGCTAGAACAGTGCCACTTCATTATAAGAAATTAGTTGAGCATATTTTAGATGAATTGGTTTCAGATAACATTATAGAGCCAGTAAGTTTTAGTGATTGGGTGGCTCCCATTGTTCCAGAATTAAAAGCAGATAAGAAATCTATGAAGATTTGTAGAGATTTTAAAAAGTTGAATCAAAACATTGTTTGTGGTAAATATTCACTTCCAAGAATAGATAAGATTTTATCTTTAGTTGGCAAGAGTAAAATATTTTATAATATTGATTTTGAAAATGCATACTTGCAATTACCAGTTGATGATGAAAGCCAAATGCTTCTTGTAATAAATACTCATAATGATATCTTTAAATATAAAAGACTTCCTTTAGGCTTGGCATCATCACCAGCTATCTTTCAAAAATTTATTTCTCAGATTTTGATGAATATTGATGGTGTTTCGTATTCTGGTGATGGAATTAAACCAGCACCCCAAAAAATTGAAGCTATATTGGAAGCACCCTCTCCAAAGTCTGTCAGTGATGTAAAATTCTTTTTGGGTATGGTTACCTATTATAGCATATTATTAAGCAATTTTTCTTGTACTTTGTCTCCCTTATATGATTTGTTGAAGAAAGGTGCCAAATTTAAATGGTCATCTGTACAAGCTAATGCTTTCAGTAAGGTCAAAGCCGAGCTCTCTAAATCTGAATTTCTTGCTAATTTTGATGGAAATCGTCCAGTAATTGTAGAAGTTGATGTATCTCCAGTGGGCGTTGGTTGCGTTTTGATGCAGGAAATGCATGGTATCGCAAAACCAGTCTATTTTGCTAGTAAAAAGTTATTATCTGCAGAATTAAATTACTCCAAGTTAGACAAGGAAGCTCTGCCTATGGTCTACGCTGTAAGCAAATTTAAATATTTTTTATTTGGTCATTGAATTATTCCTAGAACTTATCACAAACCACTACTTGGATTGTTTGATAGAATCAAACAGATTCCTGTAAATGCAAATGCAAGAGTGTAGCGATGGGCTTTGCTTTTGTCACAGTATGATTATGACTTAAATTTTAAAATAGGAAAAGATAATGTTGTCGTGAATGCACTCAGTCTGTTGCCAGTACTGAATTTTAGTTTGGATTCTAGTACCCCTAATGAATATATTCATGTTATAGAAACTTTGAGTAATCAAGACATTTCTTTTGAAAATTTTAAGCTTTGAAAAGAAGTGACCCAGTTTTAAGTAAGGTTTTTCAAAATATGAAATTGGGTTGGATTAATGACCCAATATTGTTTTATTACTCTGTTGTCAAATCAGATTTAAGCATATATGATGGTATTATTTTGTATCGGAACCGTGTAATTACAATATGTGCAGTGCAGTACTAGAACAGCTACTAGTAGGTCATAACGGTATCAATGCAATGAAATCAGAAGCACGTAATTGGATTTGGTGGCCCAAATTGGACCAGGACATTTGAGCATTAACTAAAATTTGTGAACTTTGTTTTAAAAATTTCCAAACTCCACATTCAGCAATATTATCCTGGCCAGAAACTGAGAAACTTTGGTGTAGGTTACATATAGACTACTCTGGTCCAGTTGGTGAATCTTATTTTTTGATAATTATAGATTCCCACACAAAATGTTTGAAAGCAGAAGCACGTAATTGGATTTGGTGGCCCAAATTGGACCAGGACATTTGAGCATTAACTAAAATTTGTGAACTTTGTTTTAAAAATTTCCAGACTCCACATTCAGCAATATTATCCTGGCCAGAAACTGAGAAACCTTGGTGTAGGTTACATATAGACTACTCTGGTCCAGTTGGTGAATCTTATTTTTTGATAATTATAGATTCCCACACAAAATGTTTGGATGTTTATGTTACTAGATCTATCACATCAGCAGTATCTATTGCTAAGTTAAGGCTGAGTTTTGGTAATTTTGTATTGCCAGAAATAATTGTTTCTGACAATGCCCGTTATTTTGTGTCTGAGGAGATGGAGTTTTTCCTTAAGAAGAATGGCATTAAAAACGTTACACCTGCTCCTTATAACCCTTTTTCAAAAGATTTAGCCGAAAGGGCTGTAAAAACTTTCAAAGAAGGTCTTAGTAAATTTACTGATGAATATATTAATAACAGAGTAGGTAGGTTTCTTGGATAATCATAGAAGAACTGTACATTCCTCCACTGGGAAGGCTCCACCTGATATGATGTTTAACCATAACTTTCGGGTAACTGTAGAAAAAATTAAACCTCAAGAAAAGAGGGAGAAGGCACTGCAGAAAGAATGTAAATTTGAAAAATTAGAGTATTATGTAAATGATGCAGTTTTGGTTAAAAATTATGGTCAAGGAAAGCCTTGGTTAGAAGGTAGAATCTTAGAAGTACTTGGTATTCGTAACTAGAAAGTACAACTTAAAAATTTTGGCAATATAGTTCGGAAAAGATATTCAGACAAACTTATGCCTATATTTACTTCTAGTGTACAAGAATGCATTTTTTTCCAGTAATAATCAGAATTATGGTGGTACTTGTAAACCAATTTTGCCTTCTATTCCAACTAGTCTTGCATCAAATTCTGATGTGATTAATAAACCAGAGAGCAATGTTATACTTCCTAATAGCATTGTTGAAAGTTCTGATATCTCAATACATGCTCCCATGACAGTTCCAGAAACAGTACTCCTTCATAGGTCTGGTAGAAATATAAAACCGCCAGAGCGGTTAGATTTATGAAGTTAACTAGTATTATAATTATAACATCTTGAATATTTTGAAAATAGAAGTTGATTTTTTTCTATGGGAAAAGGAAATGTTAGTGTTGAGGTATAAGTATTTATTATTGTTTCTGATTATTTATTCTGATTGCTTTCTTATTTGTGTTTATTTCCTATTAAATAGAGATTAATTCTCTTGTTTTGATATTCTCTTGTTTTGCTTTCTTATTTGTGTTTATTTCCTATTAAATAGAGTTTAATACTCTTGTTTTGATATTCTCTTGTTTTGCTTTCTTATTTGTGTTTATTTCCTATTAAATAGAGATTAATTCTCTGGTTTTGATATTCTTGTACTTATACTTGATTCGTTTATTGTTGATGCTCGGATGAGTGGCTTGTTTTGTTTATACCACCTTCAAGAATAAAGCTTCAGTTTGGATATATATATATATATATATATATATATATATATATATATATATATATATATATATATATATATATATATATACATAAAAGGAAAGGAAACCCAGTAAAGGGAAGGAAACCCAGCAAGTCATCTCACAGGAGAAAGAGGAAGAATGAGAATAGGAAGTGAATCTCGTGATTATTTCCTGAGCATTTGTTGTCTGTGTGTTTTCCTTTCGAGGTCATAGTTTACGATGGAAAAAAACTCCCGGGCGGGGGTGAGAAAGTAACAAACAAACAAAAACAAACAAAAACATTTATTTCCATTTTGTACAATGGTTATTCAACATTAATAGTAACTTATAAGTAGACATGTAATTAAACTAACAAATAAGAGGGTTAGACATATAGTTAAATTAAATGTAGCTTTCATAGAAAATAATAATGCTGTAATAAAAACGTTACAATAATGTTAATAATAAAGTAGTAAGTATGCCACTAGATACAGGATCGTTATTATCGGCATCATTTCCATATTTGTTTCCTTACAATGAGAAAAATTAGTTCTTAATGAGCAGCAACTATTTGTCCAAAAGAAAACTGTATAGTTTGCCTTTGAAAGCTGTGAAAGAGGATGCATTTTTAAGATGCTCTGGAATATTATTCCAAAGTGTTGGCCCTTTGATAGTGATCATCTTTGAACCTGCTTCTGTGTTTGTTCTGTGAATAAAGAGCTCACTGCTCTGTCTTGTGTTGGTTCCCCTTATATCCATGACTGTTTTTAAATCAAATAGCCAGCTAGGATAATGATGGTCCAAAATTTTGAATACAAAAACATAAATAGCATAAGCGACCTTATTTTCTGCCCGCAGCCACCCAAGTTTATTGAGAGCTGGTGTGATGTGGTCATATTTTCTTATTCCTCCCAGGGCAACTCGAGCTGCAAAATTAATAAGCTTCTGTATTCTGTTTATCTGAGTCTTAGTGGTAGCTCCCCAAACAGTTGTGCAGTAATTAATGTGACTTAGGGCTAGAGATTCAACAACAGTTATTCGAGTGGTAGTCTCAAAATTGTCTTTTATACGTGATAAGTACATTAATGTTCCTGTAACCTTTTTGCATACTTTATCTATGTGGGAATCAAACAACATGTGGTTATCAAAGTGAATTCCTAGGTTTTTGACTGTTTTGCTAGGTGTGATAATATTGTCGCAAAAATTAATTGTTGTGTTTTCTGGAATTTGTGCTATGTGGAACCTTGAACCAATAGATATGCACTGTGTTTTACTTTCGTTAATTAACAGCCCAATTTCTTGGAAATAGGTTTTAATTTTTGACAGAGTGTTTTCTGCTCTTAAAGTTAGCTCTGGGAGATTATTAATATCACCACTAAGGAGTAGTTGAGTGTCATCTGCATATTGTACAACTAGACAGTCAGAAATGAAAGAAGATAGATCATTTACGTAAATGGAGAAGAGGATAGGACCAAGTACTGATCCCTGTGGAACACCAAATGATACATTTTTTGGCACAGAGATAATGTTGTTAAGACGTATGGACTGTTTACGATTAGATAGATACTCGCTATCCCAGCTTGGATCAATATTTAAGTTAATACATTTACTTGAAAGAATTTCATGGTTTACACTGTCGAAGGCTTTTGATAAGTCTAATAATACGAGAAGAGATATTTTTTTTCATATCTATATTATTATATATACTATTCGTAACTTTAAGCAGTGCAGTTTCCGTCGAAAGTTTCGGTCTGAAACCATGCTGGTTAATACTTATTATTCTATTTGATTCTAAATATGACATAAGTTGGCATGCAACAATTTTTTCTAATATTTTAGAGAAAATGGGTAGGAGGGAAATGGGACGATAGTTTGTCACATCTTCTCTGTCCCCCTTTTTATGCAGAGGTATTACATGTGCTATTTTCCTAGAGTCAGGAAACTTTTTAGTAACAATGGAAGTGTTCATAATAGTTAGAATATAGGATGCAATCACGGGTAGAGCATCTTTGATGAACTGAAATGGTATACCATCTGAACCATAAGAGCCAGAGTTTCTTAGGCTCTTTATGGTAAGAATTAGGGTAGCACAATCGATAGGAATAATCTTGAAGTACTCTCTTGTGTTTTCATTGGAAGAATTGTCATTTAAGCAATTACTCATATTCACTGAGTTGATGTTTTCTTGAGTTTTTTCATATGTATTTTTGCCAACGTTAGCAAAATAGTTATTAAACTGTTCTGCTTTGTCCATCAACTCCGTAATATTTTCATAACTTTCTGAGGTACTCTTTTCATTTAGTATCATGCTTCTTATCACTTCCATGTTGCTGCTGTATCATGTCTAGAGTCATTAAATTGTTTTGTGTAAAAGTCTTTTTTACTTACACTGATGAGAGATCTGACACGTTTCTTTTCTGTTTTATAACGTTCTCGGAGAGTCATATCATATCTATTCATTTTTAGGTCTTTTTGTATTTGATTTCTGATTTGCATTGCCTCTTTGATGTCATTAGTTAGCCAGGGGGCTGAGGGGCGGGTTATTTTTCTTGTTACAATGGGTGCACAACTATCTAAGCATTCAAGGAAGACTTTTGTTAGAATCTCAACCTGCAAATCGACGTTATCTGTGTATTTAATTCTATTAAGTGCATTTGTGTTGTAGATTAATGTTTCACAAAAGATATCAGGGGAGTAATTTTTTAGACACCGGAATGTCTTGAGGAGAGGCTTCCTTTTCGGCTTGTTTATGTTTAGCATAGCAATGTTCAGCTCGTGGTCTGCAATTGGGCAGGGAACTACGTCCCAATAGGGTATACTTTCCACTTTATTTGTTATTATCAGATCTATAAGAGTCCTAGAATTGGGGGTTATGCGGGTCGGTTTTGTCACTATTTGTGTTAACTTCACAGTGTTGATCACCCTTTTCATTTTGTTATCTGCTGAGAGCAAGTCATCATTAAAATCACCAAGTATGTATATGGGTTTATGACGCACACAGATATTTCTGAATGTTTCTAGCAGATGATTGAATGAACTGGTAGGTGCTTTAGGGTGATGGTAAACACACCCTACAATGAAAGATGGAAGCTTCTGATACTGCACAGTGATCCATAAATCTTCGAGCTCCTCAGTTTTTTCTAAACCTGTGGCTATTTCTGATGCACTAAGATAATTTCTAACATAAATACAAACCCCACCCCCTCGGCCATGGTCATTTGCGAAATATTTCAAACTCTGGGATATTCACATATCTATTTTCAGTTGTAGGAGGAAGCCAAGTTTCACTTACACAGAGGATGTCTATGTTGTAGTCTTTTGTTAGCATTATTATTTCCTCAAAATGAGCGAGCAGGGCCTGAGCGTTCACATGTACTAATGTTACATTCTTACCATGTTTCACTGGGGTGGTATCCATAGTCATAGTTGTAGTTTCGACTGTGTGATTCTGCTGGGAATTCATCATTGTAGTGTGTTCTGGGGTTAGCCCATGGATCCTGGTGTCTGTACCTGCCGTTGGATGTGTAACGCTGGTTTGAGTACGTGCCGTGGTATGATCGGGCCTTCCCAAAGTTTGTATGCCTAGGTGAGTGTCTAGGGTTGTAAGAGCCATCACTCCAGGAGAAGTCTCTTGTGCGTGGACGGCGATAAGAGAGGTTTGTATCGTGTCTCTTTCTGTAGTCTCGCGTATAGGGGATTGTTTCATTACCTCTTTGCTGTTTATTTTGGTATGACTGTAGTTTGGGATATTTTGTAGAATACCCAGGTTGTGTCCATTGTTTGCCCCCACGAAATGGCTGGACACTTGTGCCTGTAGGCCATTGATTCAGTTTGTAAGGCACATATTCAAATCCTTTCGATATCGTTATTGCGAAGGAAACCCAGTTTGGTTTGCGAGAAAGCTCCTTAAGCAAGACTTCTTCAGAAGGAATTCCTTGATTTGTCAATGTATTACGTATCTCTCTCTCAAAGGGGTTGCCAGGAATGCGAATATATATTTGAGCTGTAACCCTTGCACTTGCATTATTGGGCAACTGTGGCTGTGGGGGAGAGGACTTCGATGGAATGTTTAGAAAAGAGACTGCTGCTATTTTGTCTTTTCTGTTTTCTTCATTGTTTTGCAGCCTATTGCTGGCTTGGTTATTTGTGCTGGAAGATGTAATTTGGTTGTCCTGGTTAGTGATAGTTGCTGTGTTGTTAGGAGTAGTGGAGATTGACTCTATATCTTCTT
>JAXCGZ010011394.1:12500-82500 GCA_037179515.1 Halocaridina rubra | reverse complement strand
ATAATATGGTTCGCTCGGTGACCTTCTGCAATCTTCTCGACGATGCCATGATTCCTTTCAGGACCATCTTCCAACAAAAGAAGAAACAGCGACAGCAACTCACCATTAAAATGTTCTTCCATCGCAAAATGCAGCTGTAAAGTTGTCATTGGCTGCGAAATAATATATATATATATATATATATATATATATATATATATATATATATATATATATATATATATATATATATATATATATATATATATATATATATATATATATATATATATATATATATATATATATATATATATATATATATATATATATATATATATATATATATATAATATATATATATATATATATATATATATATATATATATATATATATATATATATATATATATATATATATATATATATATATATATATATATATATATATATATATATATATATATATATATATATATATATATATATATATATATATATATATATATATATATATATATATATATATATATATATATATATATATATATATATATATATATATATATATATATATATATATATATATATATATATATATATATATATATATATATATATATATATATATATATATATATATATATATATATATATATATATATATATATATATATATATATATATATATATATATATATATATATATATATATATATATATATATATATATATATATATATATATATATATATATATATATATATATATATATATATATATATATATATATATATATATATATATATATATATATATATATATATATATATATATATATATATATATATATATATATATATATATATATATATATATATATATATATATATATATATATATATATATATATATATATATATATATATATATATATATATATATATATATATATATATATATATATATATATATATATATATATATATATATATATATATATATATATATATATATATATATATATATATATATATATATATATATATATATATATATATATATATATATATATATATATATATATATATATATATATATATATATATATATATATATATATATATATATATATATATATATATATATATATATATATATATATATATATATATATATATATATATATATATATATATATATATATATATATATATATATATATATATATATATATATATATATATATATATATATATATATATATATATATATATATATATATATATATATATATATATATATATATATATATATATATATATATATATATATATATATATATATATATATATATATATATATATATATATATATATATATATATATATATATATATATATATATATATATATATATATATATATATATATATATATATATATATATATATATATATAAACAAATAAGCATATTACATATGTGAAAACATGAATCATTTTTTTACCCCGACCGGGACTACAGTGATCCCTCGTTTATCGCGGGTGTTCAGTTCTTGGGCCGGCCACGATAGGTGAATTTCCGTGAAGTAGGATCACCTTATATACAAAGGTTTTTACATTTATTTTTACCTTTACTGTATAATCCCTCCCTGCATTGTTAAAAAACCACCCTTTACTTTATAAATAACAGAATGCAAGCGTAAATTTATATGAAAGTGATAGGTAAACTTACCGTGAATGAGGTGATGATGACGTGACATACTCATATGCATAGCTATATACATTTATTTTTACCTTTACTGTATAAACCCGCCCTGCACTGTTAAAAAACCACCCTTTACTTTATAAATAACAGCATGCAAGCGTAAATTTATATGAACATGATAGGTATACTAACCGTAAATGAGGTGATAATGACGTGTATAGACCCCAGAGGATTACTTTGCAGCCAATGACAACTTTACAGCTGCATTTTGCGATGGAAGAACATTTTAATGGTGAGTTGCTGTCGCTGTTTCTTCTTTTGTTGGAAGATGGTCCTGTAAGGAATCATGGCATCGTCGAGAAGATTGCAGAAGGTCACCGAGCGAACCATATTATCGTCATGTTTTTGCGATAGTTGTTGGACTGCTTTCACATGTTCATACATGGCTGCCAGACTTTCGAGTGTAAGGCCAGGTTCTTCGATTTCTTTGTGCATTTCCTCTGGTTGTTCTTCTTCCTCTTCTTCACTCACTGATTTTGTCATTTCCCCCAAGCCTCCATCAGTCAAAGGCTGTGAGTGGCAGTCGATCAGTTCATTCATGTCTTCGTGAGTCATATCTTTAAAGCCTTCTCCTCCTAGCAATGCAGCCAACTTCACAGCTTTCGCAACTGCCTAGATATGGACTTCGTCAGGAGCAATTTCCTTGCAGTCATAGATGACATAGGGCCACAAGTTCTTCCAGCTGGCAATGATTGTGGCCGGCTTCATCTCATTGATTGTATTCTGAATATTTTGAAGTCATGTAGCAATCGTGTAGTTACGCCAGTGAGTCGTCATTGAGAATTCTTTGTCCGAAATCATGGGTTAAACCAGGTTTACCAGGGCAAGTCGTGTGTAGAGGGCCTTGAACGCACGAATAACGCCTTGATCCATAGGCTGAATCAGTGATGTCGTATTCGGTGGCAGGAACTCTATTTAAACACCGTCATATTCGAGATTAGTTGCGTGGCCACCAGCATTGTCCATCAAAAGAAGGACTTTAAATTAAAGGCCCTTTTCTGAAAGATAAATATTGACCTGGGGGATAAAGCATTGGTGAAACCAGTCTGATGTGAGGTTTTTCATGATCCAGGCCTTAGAGTTATGCATCCAATACATTAGCAGCAGGTTCTTATTCTTATCCCTCATAGCCCTATGGTTTTTAGACTCGTAGATGAGCCCGGGCTTTAACATGAAGTCCACAGCATTCTCACATATGGTGGGGGTGACGCAGTCTTTGTGCGCTTTAAATCCCAGGCTTTAGCTTCTTTCTTGAAGAGAAAAGTGCGGGACGGCATTCTCTTCCAAAATAACCCAGTCTCGGTCGCCAAAATGGCGACCGACATCTGCAAACCTTCTTCCTTCCTTCAGCATATCTAACAGTTTTACCTTATCTGTTATGGTCAACATCTTCCTTTGCCACTTAGGCTCACTACCAGAAGCCTTAGAAGATGAAGGACGTCTGGGAGGCATTGCAGAGATTGAAATACGTTAGTAAAAAATATGACAAGCACAACGTATTAAGAAGCACAACACAAACGGCACACATGTGAGTTAGAATGAACGGGTGAGGCGAGACCATGGAAGATGGTGGGAGAACCAAGCTTCAATCAAAAAGCCAATCAGACACCATGTTACAGAACATACAGAAAAACAATTATGTGATCCGTCGTCTCCCACCCTTTCAGCCAATAGCATCCCATGAACTATCTCACATAGGTGCGAGCCCTTGCATTTTCCAAGATGCCAATACAGTGTATGCTATCGTACAGTATTTCACATGGTGCAATGCTCTGAGTTATATGTTTAAATTTCTGTTTTTTTTACTATTTTTTACTGTTTTATTATTCTTTGGCAAGGATTTACTTTATTTATCAATAAAATAATGAAAATACTGGAAATTCTAATATGCACTAGCTCACCTAGGTGCGACCATTTTCGTTTTCCGAAGCGCAGATACCAGTATCGTATTTTACATGGTGCAATACTGTGAGTAACATGCTTAAATTTATGTTTTTACTAATTTTTACTGTTTTATTATTCTTAGGCTAAGAAATACATTTTTTTTTATCAATAATATAAAGAAAATACTTGAAATTTTAACATGTGCTGGCTCATGTAGTTGCGACCCTTTGAGTTTTCTGAAGCGCTGATACCGGTATTGTACTTTCTATGGTGCAGAATTACAAGTTTAAATTTGTTTTTTTTTATTATTTCTTATTGTTTTATTATTTCTAGGCTTGGAAATAAATTTTTCTTATCAATAAAATACTGAAAATAGTGAACATTTCATTTGTTTAATATTTTAATATATTCGCATATACCCCCCCCAAAAAAAGCTCGCCAAAAAAAAACCGCAGTGCACTGAATTCGCTATAGGTGAACCACAATATAGTGAGGGATTGCTCTGTATATATATATATATATATATATATATATATATATATATATATATATATATATATATATATGTGTATATATGTGTGTGTGTGTGTGTGTGGTGTGTGTGTGTGTGTGTGTGTGTGTGTGTGTGTGTTGCGGTCTTACGTCACGGACCCCCTTTTCAACCAAGGGATAGGACTGTTGCCTTCTTGCAAAGGACTTGTTTTGGCAGATGTAATCATTACCCTGAGTGAATGCCCTTGCTAACCTCAGGCCGTTACGGGGCGTGAACCCTCGACCTGACGCCTTAAAGTCGCGGACGCTACCGCTTCAGCCACGGGGACTACAATAATAATAATAATAATAATAATAATAATAATAATAATAATAATAATAATAATAATAATAATAATAATAATAATAATAATAATAATAATAATAATAATAATAATAAATCAAATTAAAAGATAAAAACACAACAATAGTCAGTTGGTCAACATAATGCCTACTAATGCCATGACTGACACACTAATGGGTTATGGCTTACTTTTTCACCCACGCCCGGGAGTTTTTTTCCATCGTAAACTATGACCTCGAAAGGAAAAAACACAGACAACAAATGCTCAGGAAATAATCACGAGATTCACTTCCTATTCTCATTCTTCCTCTTTCTCCTGTGAGATGACTTGCTGGGTTTCCTTCCCTTTACTGGGTTTCCTTTCCTTTTATGTATATATATATATATATATATATATATATATATATATATATATATATATATATATATATATATATATATATATATATATATATATCCAAACTGAAGCTTTATTCTTGAAGGTGGTATAAACAAAACAAGCCACTCATCCGAGCATCAACAATAAACGAATCAAGTATAAGTACAAGAATATCAAAACCAGAGAATTAATCTCTATTTAATAGGAAATAAACACAAATAAGAAAGCAATCAGAATAAAAGATTAGAAATAATAATAAATGATTATACCTCAACTCTAACATTTCTTTTTCCCATAGAAAAAAAATCAACTTTATTTTCAATATATTCAAGAGGTAATGATTATAATACTAGATAACTTCACAAATCTAACCGCTCTGGCAGTTTTATAGTTCTACCAGATCTATGAAGTGGTACTGGTTCTGGCACTGTCATGGGAGCATGCACTGAGATATCAACTGTGCTATTAGGAATTACAACATTGCTCTCTGGTTCATTAATCACATCAGAATTTGATGTAAGACTAGGTGAAATAGAAGGCAAAATTGGCTTACAAGTACCGCCATATATCTGATTATTAATGGGAAAAGGTATACTTCTACACTAGGAGTAGGTCTAGGCATAAGTTCGTCTGAATATATTTTCCAAACTATATTGCCAAAATTTTAAAGTTGCACTTTGTAGTTACGAACACCAAGTACTTCTAAGATTTCACCTTTTAAACATGGCTTACATTGACCATAATTCTTAACAAAAATTGCATCATGTAAATTTTATACTGATTTTTCAAATTTAAATTTTTTCTGCAGTGCCTTCTCGCTTTTTTCTTGAGGTTTAATTTTTTCTACAATTCCCCGAAAGTTACGGATGAACATCATATCAGCCCAGTAGAGGAATATACACTGCTTCTATGATTATGCAAAAACCTACATACTCTGGTATTAATATCCCCATAAGTAAATTTACTAAGACCCTCTTTGAAAGTTTTTATGGCCCTTTTGGCTAAGTCGTTAGAAGAAGGGTTATAAGGAGTAGGTGTAATGTGTTTAATGTCATTCTTCTTAAGAAAAAAGTCCATCTCCTCAGATACAAAATAAAGGGCAATGTCAGAAACAGTTATTTCTGGCAATCCAAAATTACCAAAACTCTGCCTTAAATTAGCAATATTTACTGCTGATGTGGAAGATCTAGTAATGTGAACATCTAAAGATTTTGTGTGGGAATCTATAATTATAAAAAAATAAGAGTCACCAATTGGACCAGAGTAGTCTATATGTAACCTACACCAAGGTTTCCCAGTTTCTGGCCAGGATAATATTGCTGAATGTGGAGTCTGGAAATTTTTAAAACAAAGCTCACAAGATTTAGTTAATGCTGAAATGTCCTGACCCAATTTGAGCGACCAAATCCAATTACTTGCTTCTTCTTTCATTGCATTGACACCGCTATGACCTACTAGCAGCTGTTCTAGTACTGCATTGCACATATCAGCAGGTATAATTACACGGTTCCAAACAAAAGAACACCATCATATATGCATAAATCTGATTTGACAACAGAGTAATAAGACAATATTGGGTCATTAATCCAACTCAATTTCACACATTGAAAAACCTTACTTAAAACTGTGTCACTTCTAGTCAAAGCCTTAACATTTTTGAAAGAAATGACTTGATTACTCATAGTTTCAATAACATGAACATATTCATTAGGGGTACTAGTATCCTAACTAGATACCAGCACTGGCAAGAGACTGAGTGCAACCACGACAACATTATCTTTTCCTATTTTAAAATTTAAGTCATATTCGTGCTGTGACAAAAGCAAAGCCCATCGCTGCACTCTAGCATTTGCATTTACAGGAATCTGTTTGGTTCTACCAAACAATCCAAGTAGTGGTTTGTGATCAGTTCTAAGAATAAATCTATGGCCCAATAAAAATATTTAACTTTGCTTACAGTATAGACTAAAGACAGAGCTTCCTCGTCCAACTGGGAGTAATTTAATTCTGCAGATAATAACCTTTTACTAGCAAAATAGACTGGTTTTTTCGATACCATGCATTTACTGCATAAAAACACAGCCCACGCCCATTTGAGATTCATTTACTTCTACAATTACTGGACGATTTCTATCAAAATTGGCAAGAAATTCTGACTTGGATAACTTGGCTTTGACCTTACTGAGAGCATTAGCTTCTACAGATGACCATTTATATTTCGCACCTTTCTTCAACAAATCATATAAGGGAGACAAAGTACAAGAACAATTCTTTACAAATCTTCTATAATAGGCAACCATGCCCAAAATGGATTGTACATCACTGGCAGACTTTGGAGGGGGTGCTTCCAAAATAGCTTCAAATTTTTGGGGTGATGGTTTGATTCCATGACCAGAATAAAAAGGCTACAACACCATCAATATTCATTAAAATCTGATAAATAAATCTTTGAAAGATAGCTGATGATGATGCCAAACCTAAAGGAAGTCTTTGTATTTATAAAGATCATTATGAGTATTTATTACAAGAAGCTTTTGGCTTTCATCATCAACTTGTAATTGAAAGTATGCATTTTTAAAACCAATTTTATAACATATTTTACTCATGCCAACTATTAATTAAATCTTATCTACTCTTGGAAGTGGATATTTATCACAAATAATGTTTTGATTCAACTTTTTAAAATCTCTACAAATCTTCATAGATTTCTTATCTGCTTTTAATACTGGAACAATGGGAGCCACCCAATCACTAAAACTTACTGGCTCTATAATGTTATCTGAAACCAATTTATCTAAAGAATCCTCCACTAATTTCTTATAATGAAGTGGCACTGTTCTAGCCCTCTGAAATTTTGATACAGCATTACCTTTAAGATTAGCCTTAGTTACAATGCTCGTAATAGACAATTTTGAATCAGCTGAAAATTTATCTAGCTGAGCTCTAGCATCCATTACAATGCTTAGTATTTTATTTTCACAATCAACAACACCTGTCAAAGCAATTCCAATCTTAGACATTAAATCCCTAGGACACAAGTTTTTTTTTTTTTTAAGAATTTGACACCGGGACAGTCAGAAGCTGCCCTCATCAACAAAGGCCCGGGCACGAGAAAATACCAAGACGAAGGAAAAGAAAAAGGTTAAGGGCAAGGCAGAGATGAGGTAATGTCACACAAAGGAAAACGACAGACAGAAAAAACAGTCAAAGTAAAGAGGACCCAGAGATATGGAGGACTAGGCTCTGAGATGACGATAGATCTGCTTTTTGAAGGATGAAAGGTCATAAGAATTAGGAAAGACAGAAGGATGAAGAGAGTTCCAGAGTCTGGAGGTAGATGCTAAGAAGCAGTTGCTGCACCGACCAATCCGTGAGCTACAAATCTCGACACAGTACCTGTGAGATGAGGCCGCTTGGCGAGTGTTACGCGGCCTCGGCAGTGGAGGAGGGATGCAACTCGCCAACTCATCAGAGCAGCGATGGAAGTAGTAGCGATAGAAAAGCGAAAGGGAAGATACCTTACGGCAAAGAGAGAGAGAATCCAGGTTAGAAGTAAGAGAAGGATCATTAATGAGTCTGACAGCCTTAGATTCAACCCTATCAAGAAGATAAGTAAAGGAAGAAGCACCCCAGATGTGTCAGCAGTATTCTAAGCAGGATCGGATTAGACCTTTGTAAATTTTAAGTAACTGCAGTGAGGAAAAGAAATAACGAAAACGAAACAAAACCCCCAATTTTTTGGATGAAGATTAATAAATTTGGATTATGTGATTCCTCCAAGACAAGTTAGAGGCTATATGGATTCCTAATATATTGATAGAGTTAAGAGGGAAAATTTCATTAGTTTCGAAGACATTAGGGTTATCAGGAGGAGAAGAAGATAAAGAGATAGCCAGAAACTGTGTCCTGGAGGCATTGAATTTAACTAAATTTTGAGTGCCCCATTCAGATACTCTCTGCAAATCGGAGTTAAGAGTAGCAGAAAGAGTGATACGAGATTGATTACGAGTAACAGATGAAGGTTGAGAAGAAAAGGCAGAGGAAAAGTGAAGGGTAGAATCATCGGCAAAGGCATGAAGAAGAGAGGAAGATGGGGATTGTAGAAGATCATTGATGAAGAGAAGGAAGAGAGTAGGTGAAAGAACAGAGCCCTGTGGAACACCACTGGACACAGAGAAAGGGCTAGATGTCGCGCCATCAACTACAGATATAGAACGGTCAGTAAGAAAACTGGAAATCAGAGAACAGAAAGAAGGGGTAAAGCCATAGGTAGGGAGTTTGGCCAACAGAGCCTTGTGCCAGACTCTGTCAAAAGCCTTAGAGATATCAAGGGCGACGACAAAGGATTCCCCATAGTTCATCAGAGATGATGACCATACATGAGTAAGATAGGACAGGAGATCACCAGTGGATCTTGCCTTGCGGAAGCCGTACTGGTGATCGGAGATAAGTGAGTTAGATTCAAGGCGTTTCAAGAAGTGAGCATTGAGCAAAGTTTCGAAAACTTTAGCAATAGAGGAGGTTAGAGCAATAGGTCGGTAGTTAGAAGAAATAGAGCGGTCACCCTTCTTAGGAACAGGTTGAACTAGAGCATGCTTCCAAGAAGAAGGATAGATACTGGTTGACAGAATGAGGCGAAAAAGACGGCAAAGCACGGGAGCCAGTTCATCTGCAAACTCCTTAAGAAACCTTGCAGGGATACCATCGGGACCAGATGCCTTGTTTGTCTTTAGTGAGCGAAGAACCTTATGAACTTTGCGTGAAGAAAGGATAAGTGAGGGCATAGGGTTAGAGAGGGGAAAAGACTGAGGAACAGGTGCGCTGGAATCGTTGATAGAACAGTTGGCAGAAAAATGAAAGCCAAAGAGAGTGGCTTTGTCAGTGGGAGAGCAAGCTATAGAACCATCAGAACGAATGAGAGGGGGAAAGCTTGAGTTACAGAAGTTTTTGGAGAGGTTTTTGGCTAAGGACCAGAAGCATTTGTCAGTGGGAGAGGAGTTAAGGTCATCAACTTTCCTTCTTATAAAGGAAGCCTTAGACCTTCGAATCTGACCTGTACAGCGATTCCTAGCTATAATAAAAGCAGAGCGAGTTAAACCGGAAGGAGAGGCTTGGTAAGATCGGTGAGCTTGATTCCTAGCCTGGATAGCCATGGAGCAGGCACGGTCAAACCAAGGTTTAGGGGGAGAGAAAGTTTTTGTAGAAGAGGGGATGTACACCTCCATTCCCGCGGTCACGATCTCGGCAACTTTTACAGCTACCCGATCAGGGTTGCGGGACCGAAAGCAGTAGTCATCCCATGGAAAGTCAAAGAGAAAGTTACGCAAATTTTCATATTGAGTTAGCTCGAAGTGCCAAAGGCGGCGTTGAGTAGGAGGGATTGGTGGTGGGGGAGCGAAAATGGAAGAGACAGGGATCATAGAGTGGTCAGATTTACCAAGAGGGGAAAGCACGGAATAAGAGTAGTTTGAAGGGTTAGAAGTAAAAAAAAGGTCAAGACTGTTAGCAGCATGTTCGTGACGATCAGGAACGCAAGTAGGATGTTTGATAATTTGCTCCAGATCATGAGTAATAGAGAAAGCAAGAGCCTCACTTCCTCCCACATCAGTGTGAGAAGAATGAAGCCACTCACTGTGGTGTACATTGAAGTCTCCAATGTAGAGAACTTCGGCATGTGGGTGAGGAGATAGCAAGGACTCATGGCACGAGGAGAGATATTCAAAGAAAGACACAAACTCAGTGGAGTTTGGAGAACAGTAGCAGAAGCAAAGGATGATAGTGCTAGTGGAGAGATAGATTTTTAGCCAGAAAACATCAAAGTCAGGAGATTCAAGGTCCATGAGCCTCACAGTAGGAGTGTTAATGTTGCAGTAAGCACAGACCCCACCTTTGGAACGAAAACGAGTATACAGATTATAATGGGAGACTTGGAATGGGTCAGTGGAAGCATGTTAGGGTTATAATTGTCAACAACATAAAATCCATGTCTTATACTGAAATCATTATAAACAACATTCACACTAAACTTAGCCCTGACATTAACACTATTGTTTCCATAAGCTTTTAGTTTTTTTTATTGCAATTCTGCATAGGTAAAGCTAAGCATTGAACCCACTTGCAACCAAAAGTACAAACTCCAGCACCATTATCAACTTCACATGGAATTTCTTTACCATTTAAGTGTAGATTAATCTTAGTTATTACAGTAGGGTTATTTTCTACACCTAAAATCCTGTTTTCTTTCCCTACTGGAGCAGATTCATTTAAACTAAATAACTGATTACAATCACTATCTTCCTCAAGTAGGGTTTTTTCAAAAACTGCATTAGCTTTTTTCTTACCCTTTCTGTTTATTCTGACAAAGTGGTATGGCTCTTTTTTTTCCGTCACCATAATTATGGTTCTCAGAACTTTGAGAAAACTTCGAACCCTGGGAAACTTCATTATTAAAACGACAAACTTTTCTCAAGTGTCCTTTTCTGTTACACACCAAAAATGAAAAATGAGAAAAGCGACAGTCTTCACTACGGTGAGGG
Source organism: Halocaridina rubra (assembly GCA_037179515.1). Classification (NCBI taxonomy): domain Eukaryota; kingdom Metazoa; phylum Arthropoda; class Malacostraca; order Decapoda; family Atyidae; genus Halocaridina; species Halocaridina rubra. The sequence continues at coordinate 71,119 of JAXCGZ010011394.1, read as the reverse complement.
TAACCACAATGTCGCCAACTTGCCTCTCTTCTACCATTAGGGATAGGAGTAGGTCTAGGTCTATTTGAATTAATATTCAAAGCATTCATTTGAGTAGGAAATATTTCACCACAAAAAGCTTTTTCAAAATTTAAAATTCTGCCCAATGTGGCAAAAGAAATCATATTTTGCTAGTTTAGATTTTCCGCTGCTAATAGGAAAATATACTTCTGATTCAATATCCATAAACAATTGATCACGAACCTTAGCATAAAACTGATTGCCAAAATTAGTCTTTGGCAAGTGCTTTAAGATCAGCATAAAGATTATGCATATTTTCACCAGGTTTCCTTTTTGTTTGTAAAAAATTCATTAAGCTTCTGTGATAAGAAGCCTTGACAGTAAAATGATCTTCCAAAATCTTTACTAAATAAGAAAAATTCTTAAGATGAGGCATATCTGGGGCACACAACCTAGCTAGAATGCTATATACTACACTTCATAGTGAAACAAGCAATTTATCTTTTTAGCACTTTCAGCTATACCACTGTGGGCAAAATGTGCCTCAAGCATAGACATCCACACATCAAAGTTCATTAGTTTGGGATTAAAATGCTCAATTTTTGCATTTTTGCTAGCCATGGTTAGCCTAGCGTAGATGAAATATTTTTCAAAAACAACAAAAACCAATCTTCATTACCTCAAGCCACATAGCTAGCAGAAGCTTTAGAATTCCCACTTATCTCTTGAGAATTCTCATTATTTTATGGTCTGCAGTCCATGCCTTTTTAGAGTGCCAGTAATGCAGTCTGGACAGACAAAAATGTTTCACTCAAGCGCGTAGCATTCTTACCCGTTCTACCATATTCTGTCACATGGAATAGACTGTATAAACTCAGATGAAGAATCTGATAGTAATTTGCTCATTCAATCCAGTCAGCTCATCACCAAAAATATTGGGTCCTAATTCTATTAATTTTATGCTAGGGTCAAAATAATATATATATATATATATATATATATATATATATATATATATATATATATATATATATATATATATATATATATATATATATATATATATATATATATCTATATATATATATATATATATATATATATATATATATATATATATATATATATATATATATATATATATATATATATATATATATATATATATATATATATCTATATATATCTATATATATCTATATATATCTATATATATATATATATATATATATATATATATATATATATATATATATATATATATATATATATATATATATATATATATATATATATATATATATATATATATATATATATATATATATATATATATATATATATATATATATATATATATATATATATATATATATATATATATATATATATATATATATATATATATATATATATATATATATATATATATATATATATATATATATATATATATATATATATATATATATATATATATATATATATATATATATATATATATATATATATATATATATATATATATATATATATATATATATATATATATATATATATATATATATATATATATATATATATATATATATATATATATATATATATATATATATATATATATATATATATATATATATATATATATATATATATATATATATATATATATATATATATATATATATATATATATATATATATATATATATATATATATATATATATATATATATATATATATATATATATATATATATATATATATATATATATATATATATATATATATATATATATATATATATATATATATATATATATATATATATATATATATATATATATATATATATATATATATATATATATATATATATATATATATATATATATATATATATATATATATATATATATATATATATTTATATTTATATATATATATATATATATATATATATATATATATATATATATATATATATATATATATATATATATATATATATATATATATATATATATATATATATATATATATATATATATATATATGTATATGGACAATGAGGAGCTCTACAAATCTGACATCACAACCCATAAGAGGCTCACAGACATTGTATGTTCAACTGGACGCTTAAACCTTGAAGTCAAAGATAACTAGCTTGCTAGAATTATCTATCCTGATTTGCGGTCCATGCCTTTTTAGAGTGCCAGTAATGCAGTCTGGACAGACAAAAATGTTTCACTCAAGCGCGTAGCATTCTTACCCGTACTACCATATTCTGTCACATGGTATAGTGCTGCATAAACACAGATGATGAATCTGATAGTAATTTGCTCACAACTGGTCTAGTCTCAGTTTTCTATTTAGGTGTACTGCATGGCCAAGGAGATCCAACTTATGTGAACAACAGAATTGAAGAGTCTTGTATTATATCTTGAAACCTTCCACACTGTCAAGGCACTACTAAAATGCACGGGATAGAGTTTGGAAGGAAGTGGTGCGGAGAATGTGTGGCTAGAAGCAGGAGTGTATAGGCCAACAGTGATTCAAAACTATTCATGATGGAGGTCAATACAACCGTTCACTGGATGCACTGAAACTCCTGGCTGAGTCAATGCAACGCCTACTGTGCAAGGAGTTCTTTATGGAGAAAGGAATTACAAGTTACTTTCAAGAAATAGATATCTTAGGTGAGCTGAAGAAAAGCACTGTTACTGAAAAGACAATAGAGAGTATAAGATCCTTGGAGGAGTTTCATATGTCGTCATGCATTCTAGTCAGTGATCTGAAGAATTTCGTAAGGGAAATATCTTCCACAAATGAGAAATTCCAATTCTAGTGTCAGTTTCTGCAACGTCATGAAATAACTTTTGATCTGTTGTGAGTTAGCCAAGAAGGATTATGGTAGTTGCATCTTCATGTTATGCAACATACGTTTTACGAGTTTGCTGCTTGGGATTTCACTAATTATCTTCGATGGGGTACAATGTATCTAGAGGATGCAAGAAACCTACCTGAAACAGCCCCCACAGTTTTTAAGCACTTCTCTTAAGGTCACTCTTTCTCAATTAAAGACCGCCCTAGGTGTTTCTCATCAAAGTGCAGTGATGGTGTCATTGGACATGCAAAACAGAAGCAATTCATCGCTCAATGGGATTTAATCTACCATGATATGATGGCTGTGAAAAACATGCAATGTGAATATGCTGGTGACCATGAGAGCACGTCTAAGGCATGGCACTATTATGAATCATCATAGGCAACCACAAACAGACAAGATGTACACGTCCAAAATATGATGAAATTTATTGAAGTATTGAAGAGAGTGAGTCACCATTCTCAGCAGATTGTCCCATAGAGTTACACAACTTTGTGACAAAGCAAGTGATGACAGAAGAAATAAGAATGGATGTCCTGAACACATCTGAATAAGGCAAAAAGTAATACCAGGCTTTTCACAGAGAAAGGATCATCAACAAAACTGTCCAATTGAGAGAGACTATTCACAGAGGAAACTTCAAGACCATGATCTCCATCAAAGTTAAATCCAAGAAAACAGTAAAGAAAGTGATAAGAGCCATGGATATTACTGAAAAATCATTCAAAGTAGCTAGAGATAAAGATCTTGGTACACGCGTTCTTTTGACATATGATGTTGAACCTTCTCCCATGCTGTTTGGTGATGATGGGCTCATAACCAAACTAAATAAGAGCCAACTCATTCGTGAATTAGAAGAATCCGTCAAGCCGGCCTTCCTTATTGATAGCATGTAAACAATCTACAGAGTGAATCTAACTGGACTCACAAGTTTCTCTGATCTGCTTTCAAAGTGCAAAAAGTGAATGACATGTATCATCACTATGGCAGATGTGATTACATTTTTGACATTTACAATGACAACCCATCAGTGAAAGATACAGAGAGATTGCGAAGATGCATCATGACTCCAGTAGTAATACTTAGCTCAGTTGAGCTCTTGACACCAATTCCCAAGGACATGACATCATTATGGCCAACAAGTCAAAATAAAGGGCAGCTGGAAAAACTGATCTATTGATACTTGCGTGAAAGGCCTTCAGAAACGCATGGAGAGCCGACCATTCTCAATCAGCTATGCATGGACAGTAGTGAATGGTAGTGTATAAAGATCACATTGGAACAGAAGATAACATGCAGCACCTGCAGTCCCAAGTTGAAGAAGCAGATCTCCATATACCCATGCATGTGCTAGATTGTCTCTGAGCAGGTTACAAAACATGCATTGTTGTATCCAACAATACTGATGTAATAGTTGCCCTGTTATTTCATTTGACTACCTTTTTTTCAAAAGGGTCTTCAGGAACTGTAGGTAAGGGCAGGTAGAGGCAACACTATTCATTTTGTCCCTCTTCACATTTGCATGCAAGTTGGGCCCTCGCATGTGCACAGTACTTCCAGCACTACACAGCTTATATGATATGACATCACCATCAGAATAGGCACAAAGAAAGCAGCTCTCAAGGCAGAACCTGTGGTTTACTTGCAAGGATTTGGCACAACAGCTAAACTAGTTTCTTCATTGATCCAGCAGGCAGAACAGTACTTGGTGCATATCGCAGATGCTGGATGCAAGCCCAGCAATTTTGTCCAGGTTCGAGCACATCAGTTTCGATTCTCAAAGTTTACTTCACACCAGAATGTACCACCGACAACTCAAGGTTTGACACTTTACTTCCATACATTTTTCAATGCATATACCACCATGCACTTGACAGGCAGCTCCACATTGGAACAGGCAGATCTAGACCCACTAGATTATGGTTTTGCATAAAGAATGAAAATCTTCCTTCGACATCATGGAGATCTTTGGAGCCATGTTGGGGGTGTGGTGTGTCATTGCAGCAAATGTGCTTACGTAACTTGTAGTTGCCGTGTGGCAATGGTAAAATGCAGCGTGTTCTGCAAGTGTCAAAAGACAGATAAAGGTAGAAATCCTCATAACTGATCTGATAAACAATATTAACCAAAATGAAGAGATTTATCAGAAAAATCAATTGAAAATTGTTCTTACAATCAGAACCTAAACTTTATGGGAGGGATTCAGACAGGGAAAAGGAAAGGATATCGAGGCCCAGGAGAAAGAGAAGAAAGATAGAAATAGATCCCAACTATGGAACTGGAGAGCTCTATATAATTCATATCTTGGCTAAGGGAAGACACTGCTGATCTTGGGAAGGGCCCACTCATGGTAAAAACAAACCCAAAGTCTATGACGCACTGCTCCCAAGAATGCCACAGGGGTGAGGTTTCCTGTAGCTGGTAAAAGCCCGAACTTTCAGAATTAGAACCATGAAAAGAATGCCATATGACTCTGGATATATTCCTATTAATATGTTACCAAGTTACTGGCTAATGCATGTGCATATTTAATCAGTTATGGACATTATATGAGTGGTAAAACAAGAAGAAACTTTAACTTGCGTTGGCCACACTTTTGGCGGCGATTTTGAAGAGCGCCTTCTGTAACAAAAGTTAGACAAATTCAGATCAATCACCCAATATTTTCTGAAAACCCTTGATGTGTAGAACAAGAAAATCATGATTGATTGAGAAAAACATAGATGGCCACGAACTCCCCCTTAGAGCCTAGATCATATAACAAAACAAAAACACCATGTTAACAGATATCTTGTATTTGCTGGAGAGGTATCTGCTAGCAAGGAGGAAGCAATACCTCTCTCTCTCTCTCTCTCTCTCTTTCTCTCTTTCTATATATATATATATATATATATATATATATATATATATATATATATATATATATATATATATATATATATATATATATATATATATATATATATATTAATATATATATATATGTAGTCGCCGTGGCTCAGTCGGTAGCGTCTGCGACTTTGAGGCGTTAGGTCGAGGGTTCGCACACCGTCACGGTCTGAGGTTAGCAAGGGCATGCACTCAGGGTAACGATTACATCTGCCAAAACAAGTCCTTCGCAAGAAGGCAACCGTCCTAGCCCTTGGTAGAAAAGGGAGTCCGTGACGTAAAAACCGGAACATATATATATATATATATATATATATATATATATATATATATATATATATATATATATATATATATATATATATATATATATATATATATATATATATATATGAAAAATAAACAAGTATGAATTAAGCATAATCAAAACTGAAGTTACTGTGTACATAAGGCTTATTTTTCATTAACTAGAAAGTAATAATAATAATAATAATAATAATAATAATAATAATAATAATGATAATCATCATCAGATCATTACGCTTCTCTTGTCATAGGTCATCACAGCATCTCTGTCGTTTCTATATCACCCTGTCCCCTGCATACTCCTCCGTCTTGCTACATACCCTTATGTCCTCCCTCACCATATCCATAAAAATTTTTGATGCCTCCCTTACCCCCTCTTTCCTAGTAGCTCCATCCTCATACATCCTACATTCATACATCTCATCCTTCCTCAGTTTATGCCCAAACTCTTTCGGCTCTTATGGTTCAGATGGGATACCATTTCAGTTCATCAAAGATGCTCTACCCATGATTGCATTCTATATTCTAACTATTATGAACACTTCCATTGTTACTAAAAAGTTTCCTGACTCTTAGAAAATATCACATGTAATACCTCTGCATAAAAAGGGGGACAGAGAAGATGTGACAAACTATCGTCCCATTTCCCTGCTACCCATTTTCTCTAAAATATTAGAAAAAATGGTTGCTTGGCAACTTATGTCATATTTAGAATCAAATAGACTACTAACGATTAGCCAACATGGTTTCAGACCAAAACTCTCGACGGAAACTGCACTGCTTAAAGTTACGAATAGTATATATAATAATATAGATATGAAAAAAATATCTTTGCTTATTTTATTAGACTTATCAAAAGCCTTAGACAGTGTAAACCATGAAATTCTTTTAAGTAAATGTATTAACTTAAATATTGATCCAAGCTGGTTTAGCGAGTATCTATCTAATCGTAAACAGTCCATACGTCTTAACAACATTATCTCTGTGCTAAAAAAATTATCATTTGGTGTTCCACAGGGATCAGTACTTGGTCCTGTCCTCTTCTCCATTTACGTAAATGATCTATCTTCTTTCATTTCTGACTGTCTAGTCGTACAATATGCAGATGACACTCAACTACTCCTTAGTGGTGATATTAATAACCTCCCAGAGCTAACTTTAAGAGCAGAAAACGCTCTTTCAAAAATTAAAACCTATTTCCAAGAAATTGGGCTGTTAATGAACGAAAGTAAAATACAGTGCATATTTATTGGTTCAAGGTTCCACATAGCACAAATTCCAGAAAACACAACAATTAATTTTTGCGACAATATTATCACACCTAGCAAAACAGTAAAAAACCTAGGAATTCACTTTGATAACCACATATTGTTTGATTCCCACATAGATAAAGTATGCAAAAAGGTTACAGGAACATTAATGTACTTATCACGTATAAAAGACAATTTTGAGACTACCACTCGAATAACTGTTGTTGAATCTCTAGCCCTAAGTCACATTAATTACTGCACAACTGTTTGGGGAGCTACCACTAAGACTCAGATAAACAGAATACAGAAGCTTATTAATTTTGCAGCTCGAGTTGCCCTGGGAGGAATAAGAAAATATGACCACATCACACCAGCTCTCAATAAACTTGGGTGGCTGCGGGCAGAAAATAAGGTCGCTTATGCTATTTATGTTTTTGTATTCAAAATTTTGGACCATCGTTATCCTAGCTGGCTATTTGATTTAAAAACAGTCAGGGATATAAGGGGAACCAACACAAGACAGAGCAGTGAGCTCTTTATTCACAGAACAAACACAGAAGCAGGTTCAAAGATGATCACTATCAAAGGGCCAACACTCTGGAATAATATTCCAGAGCATCTTAAAAATGCATCCTCCTTCACAGCTTTCAAAGGCAATCTATATAGTTTTCTTTTGGACAAATAGTTGCTGCTCATTAAGAACTAATTATTCTCACTGTAAGGAAACAAATATGGAAATGATGCCGATAATAACGATCCTGTATCTAGTAGCATACTTACTACTTTATTATTAACATTATTGTTAACATTTTTATTACAGCATTATTATTTTCTATGAAAGCTACATTTAATTTAACTATATGTCTAACCCTCTTATTTATTAGTTTAATTACATGTCTACTTATAAGTTACTATTAATGTTGAATAACCATTGTACAAAATGGAAATATATGTTTGTTTGTTTGTTTGTTTGTCTCGATTCTCTCATCATTCCCCCAAAGCATCCTGGCCTACTTGAGCTTTTCCTCCAATATACTCAGTTCTTTATTCTCTCCATCCTTGTCGTGCCTAAAGAAAACCGCATTAGCTTCAACTCTGCCTCCCGACTCTTTCTCCCACTTCAAGCAATGCAATATAGCTGTTCTTACTACCTTTCATTCTTTTCGATATATATATATATATATATATATATATATATATATATATATATATATATATATATATATATATATATATTTTATCATATCACTCCTGTTATTCTTCTCCCATTTCATCTTGCTTACACTCTCTTCTTCACACTCTCTGTTACTTTGAACAGCTGACCCCAAATATTCAAACTTATCCACCATCGACGCTTTTACACTTTGTAATCTCACCTTTCTACTGTCTTTCTTCTTATTCACACTCGCGTACTCTGTCTTGCTCCTGCTGCCTTTCATTCTTCTTCTCTATTACATTCCTCATCCTGCTTCTTACTCTTGCTACAGATCACTGTGTCATCCTCAATCATATTAATCCACAAGAAAGGGCTCAGCTTCGATCCTTGATGGATCCCACCCCCACTTTGAATCCATCCGTCAATCCTGCCGAACACCTCACTGCTGTCACTCAAGTCTTCGCATATATCCTGCACCTACCTCACATACAACTCTGCTATTCCAAATTTCATCATGCAATACTACAATTTCTCTCGGCATCCTGTCGTGCGCCTTCTCGAAATCCACAAACACACGATGCAACTCCATTACTTCTCTGTACTTTTTCATCAACTCTCAGAGGAAAAATTATCATCCGTAGAGCTCCTTCCTTAGATCATATTTTTCATCTTAAGTCTTCACATCTCTACCCTTTCCTGTATCTTCATACTGTGACTGATCAACTTTATGCAACTTTAATTACTTCATCTTTGCACATGTCTCTTATTCTTTAAAATTGCCACCAGTATATTTCTTCTTAACAACAACTTCAACATTAATAATAATAATAATAATAACTATAAGTACGTGTTCTCTCTGCAAGCACAGTTAATTCGCTAATAGATGAACGTAGCCAGTGATGGCACGGTATTTAAAAAAAAGACTTGTAACAGTTGATGTAAAACTAGGCCATTTGATGATAAATAGATCGTCTTAATACAAAGACCAAAAATCAAAGTATTTATATTTTCCCTTGACTTCTTTTTCCACTGTAATGTAACAGTGTCCTGCCAACAGTAAAAATAAATAAATAAATAAATAATAAAAAGAGAAAAAGAAAAAATGCACCTAAGAATAAAATCACGCGCTGCACTTTTCTTTCAAATCCCGAATATAAAAGTCTTGCACACAGGACTTGGCTTCCCATTTATATTAGCCTAATGCAATTCAGGTCTTGCTTGGGTTGGGACTCGCATGCATTAAAACTAATGCAAATGTGGAGACTTGTGGGTAGGAAGTGTCTGAGAGAGAGAGAGAGAGAGAATTAGGGGTTCTTTGGGTGCAAGAGGGAGGGACAGGCGGGGGTTAGATTGGGGAGAGAAAGAGAGGGGGGCTGGGGGTTCTATGGGTGAAAGAGGGAGGGACGGATTGGGGTTAGATGGGGGAGGGAGAGAGAGAGAGAGAAAGGGAGAAAATTTTATAACTGCTATTAAAATGAAGTGGACACACTGCATCCCGGGAGGGAGGAACGTCTCACTCAAATGCAGTTTTATGCAGGAATTTTTTCCGAAATGTGGTGAAATTTTGTATTTTTAGTCATGTACTCTCGGATTTAATTTCCTCTATAGTAAATTATCGAACTTAGACATAGCTAAAGTTAAAATTCATATTAATGACCCCCAATTCAGTAACGTTTTATTTAAAACTAAACAACAAATGGCTTTACAAGCGTTCTTTGCTTTGTATTTGAAATAGAATTTTAACATTTCTGGACAAAGCTGTTCAGTCTTATCTTTGATATATTCTCATTTTAACAGAGGCCACGAATAATAGGTGTCTTAATAAAGAAAGTGTTTTCATTCATTTTATAGACTAAAAAAGAGAATGTGTAGGGGAAAGACTGCATGCACACATACATATATGCACGCGCAAGTATTCCTTCGTAATTTTATGAGTGGTTGTACATGTAATGTCTCATCATTATTACTTCTGTATTGCAGTGAAATTAGTTTCATGTAGAGCTTAAAAGTTTTAACAAGGAAACTTTTGCTTTTATTTGAAGTATTCATCGAATCGCCATCCGAAATGCTGTTAGGTCATTTTTTTTTTATTGAAAAAATGACCAGGTCACGAAAGCTTAGTTCAGCTCGGAAAGCCTCCATTAATAATAATAATAATAATGATAATAATAATAATAAAAGTAATGAATTAAGTATAAGATAGCATTAAATAACATCGGAAACCATTAAGAAACTTCATCGCCGCTAATATTCGTTGAAATAGTGCAAGGCTTTCGATGATGACTCATCTCTTGCCAACGATTGCAATCAAGAGGGGAGAACCTAGGGAATAACCCTTTGATGTAGTATTCCTTTGGGAGAGGAGACAACCCCAGTTCTGGAAGAGAGACAAGAAGGGTTTTGCGATGTTAGTAGACAAAAGAACTCAAAATAATGAACCCTGTGGGATAGATAACAGGCCCATAATATGTTTTTGCGAAATTCTGGAAGTGAAGAAAAGATTTGGCGATTTCGAAGATGAATCACTCGGAATGATGTTTTTTTTTTTTCCCAGATAACTGTACATGGAAATAAAAAAGGAAAGGAAAAGATTGTAGATGGTAACAATTGGCTGGTATAAATTCTAGATAAGAATATATTTAAAGTATATATATATATATATATATATATATATATATATATATATATATATATATATATAGGTTGTTAATTATATGTTTATATATATATATATATATATATATATATATATATATATATATATATATTATATATATATATATATATATATATATATATATATATATATATATATATATATATATATATATATATATATATATATATATATATATATATATTATTTTCTTAAGTCTTAACGGGTCTAAGCTATATAGCAGCATTAGTATTTTTCTGTCATGGCCAGGCGAAGAAGGGAAGTTTGGGAGGGTGCCAGAGAAGACCCTGTATCGTCAATCACAGAGACCCTGGCAGGGCTCATTGGCATTATGGGAGAGAATATGGGAAGGGAGGAAGTAAAAGGAGAATGGGACGAGGGGTGGAAGAATAAGGGAGGGGAGGAAGTCGAGGAAAAGTGGTATGAAAAGAGGAAAGGGATATAGCTCTTGGTAACAGCAGTTTCGGGATGGTTGAAACGACCTCCATAGGAGAAAATAGGTCCACTGTTAAGGGCAGAGTTAAAAAAAGGTTTTGTTTGGACCTATATATATATATATATATATATATATATATATATATATATATATATATATATATATATATATATATATATATATATATATATATATATATATATAGATAGATACATACATACATACATACAAATCATAATAATGTCTACAAACTCACAATGAATCATATTTTGTACTTTGTGGAAATAGCTTCTGACAACTTTTGATTTGTAGCCTCCTGGCTAGTACAGTGGTAACGCGCTGGCCTCGCATTCGCGAGGTCGACGGATCGCGCCTCGTCCAGGCAAGAGAGTTTAAGCTGTTTACTGGGGAGGTTACTGCTGTGGATGGGCACCACAGTGGGGGGTTGGGGCCTGTGCCGGTTGGCGACCACCCTATGGGTCCTCCATGACCCGTTCCACCCATCCGTGGGTGGAGATTCTAAAAAAAAAAATTTTTTGATTTGTACTTTTTTTAATTTTTCTTTATCTATCTATCCCCTTTTCTATATGTGTCATCTGAGTTATTGTATTTAAAAATATTATATTTAGAGCAGTTATATATATAAAAAAAAATAACCTTTGCTCTCTCTCTCTCTCTCTCTCTCTCTCTCTCTCTCTCTCTCTCTCTCTCTCTCTCGTCATTTCATGATTTTAGAACATTGTAATTTATAAAGAGAAATAAAAATGAAGATAACTAGACGACCCAAAACCCTCAGAGGTTAATGAAAGGCAGCTGGAAATGTCGAAATGAATTCTTCAGATCTCTGTTGGTGACAACGTCTCATGACTCTTTAGACAAAAATTTAATTCTAATTCATTTTTCTACCATTGTTTGGAACAAGAATTTTTACTTATTTGCTAATTCTCCCGAGTTTTTGTGACAAGTCTATTGATTTTTGCTCTAGAAATCTAGGTAAAGTAGCTCTTTCTACTAAAAAGGCAAAAATACTAAACCCAAATTTATTAATGTCACCTATTGTCTTTCTTTCGTAATTGAGATGATGCATGTGGTCTTTCTAGCATCATGAGTGATCAGTTTTGTAATCTTATCAATTGAATATTCAGAAAATATGAATGTAACACAGCAATCCATTTGCTTATTGAATAGTGAAGTAGGCCATTCTCTCTCTCTCCCTCTATCTATTTAGATTTGTATATATACTTTAGCTTATGTTTTAAATAGTAGGCCTCTAGCTCAACTAAGATTAGTCTATCTCTTTGCAGAAAGGTATTGTCTACAGTATTATGCAAATACAGTATGGCAATTCTTATTATATACTGAAAACATAAAAATAGAATTGACAGATAACATGTGTTGGTGTTGTAATAATTTTCCCCCCAACACATCAATACCTGAAGTAGGCGCTGAAGCTGTGATTTGTGATTTATGGCGCAGGTGATAGGTGGTACCGATGGCCACTCCCCTCGTACCGCCTTCTCCATTTTTAAAGGGAAATTGTCGAGGGTAAGCTCATGTGTATGTGTGTGTGTAAGAGAGAGATGAAATAGGCCGAACTTTCATAGGTCAGTGGAAAAAATTGTATAACTCCAGTTGATATTGAAATCGCAGGTTAGGTTAGGTTTGGTTACATTTTTATTCTTGTTACTTTTTCTGTGATTTTTTTTTTACCTGGATTCGTGTACGTTGAGAAATATTACAATAACGTGTTATGTGTAAGTGTGTATGGTACTAAAAATGTACAAGTGCATTAATAAATATACTCCTCTCCGACCCTTAGGGGATGTATAGCAATATCACTTGTTGATCGCTCAATAGTGTGAGTGCAATAGATTAAATGACTCGAAAGTCCATCAAACTTGCATCTTGAATGCTTTTCCTCTGCCACTCCATCCCATTCTTGAGGAAGCTGTTCTTTTCTTATTCCGAGTTTATGTTTTATTTAGAACTCACTCTCTCTCTCTCTCTCTCTCTCTCTCTCATGAATAATGAAGGAGGAAGAACCATCTGTCACTTCTCTTCAGCAGTATGAAGAATTATTTTTCTCTCTCGGATAATGGAAGAGGAAGAGCCATCTTTCACTTCTCTTCGGAGTATGAAAAATTCTCTCTCTCTCTCTTCTCTTCAGAGTATGAAGAATTCTCTCTCTCTATCATTTAGTGATGCTTCTTGCTTCCTTTTGCTTACCCTTAACGATTGTGTTCCTGTATCTCTCGTTCGCTCTTAAGCAATCTCTTTAAATATTCTATTTGCTTGCCACGAAAACAATGCAGTTTATGTTGTTCTGCTTCATAATTATCTATAGCAACAAACTGTATCTCTGTCCGCCATGACCTCTTTTTAAATGAATCTACTAATATTCTATCCTGGGGCTTGGCTTGCTTTCTCCTCGCGCCCTTTGGACCAACATCTCGCGCCATGGAGCCACGTGGATCAATACGCTTTGTTTGGTTGCTCTGAGCGCACACTCCAACCTCTCTCTCTCTCTCTCTCTCTCTCTCTCTCCTCTCTCTCTCTCTCCTCTCTCTCTCTCTCCTCTCTCTCTCTCTCTCTCCCCATGCCCCTAGATGAAAAAATGTTGTTTAAATGTTTTGGCAACTCACTTGCCAGTTCTTATATATATATATATATATATATATATATATATATATATATATATATATATATATATATATATATATATATATATATATATATATATATATATTTTTAGCACTTCTCTAATTGGAAAAATAATTCAAGCGTTGGTTCATCATCCTAATTTAATAATGGAAGTACAGTATTTGGAAAATCCCATGAAAAAGTATGAATTGTAGCTCATGTGTCTTGGTTGAAGATGGGAAGCAATGAAGGATGCCACTGATGGGATCTTGGTAGTGCTTGTTGCCGCTGCCTTAGTGGGAGGGGTCAAGACGACTGGCACTGTGACACTTTGCCCCGTCCCATTATTTTTGGCCTGCGTGATGACGAATTCGTATTTGTTATCGAATACTTATGTCGGCTGTCATGAAAAGACCTAACGGGGCACCTCTTCATTAAATTTGACAGATCTTTCTCCTATTATTACACTCTCTCTCTCTCTCTCTCTCTCTCTCTCTCTCAAAACGTAATGCTATGATAACATAACGGGAATTCCTGCAGAGATGTAAGCTTTCTTCTTATTATTTTTGAAATATTTTTAATTGGTGTATAAAATGTTTGTCTGCTTTGCAGATCACGCTTTGGGTGTATTTTCAGTTTTTTTTTCTTTTTTAATGTCATTAGGTATTTACTTTTCCTAGTTTTAAATCCTTAAAGCCTGTGTATTACCAATCACGAATACAATACCATGAAATTTCTAGATACTGAACAGTTATTTTTTTCTGGAGTGCCTGGACAAAAATTGTTGCTTTCAGTGAAGCCAGGACTCTTGTCGTGTAGGTTTATATATTTCTATCCTTCTACACTTCAGGCCAGGTCTAAATCGTTCAAGGTGATAGATATGTGAGATACTTAACACTCAATATATTTGAAAGCAATAGATTTCCTCTAAGCCTCAATGCCCCCGTCCCCTAAACATAGATGTTGTCTGTATGGGCACCAAATATACTCTTGAGTCCTCGCATGCTGTTTGACCCTTTTTAACACCTCTGGTCATTCAAAAGCATACAAAGAGGTGGCGGGCATGGCTCTTGGTCATGCCTCCACCAATAGGGCTCCAGAGGAATACCCCATAATCTATGGTGTGGGGTCAGCCAAACCGATGCAGGTTTCCCCGCCACATTTTGGGCTTGGTCTCTGCAACAGAGAAAGCCACGTGAAAACTCCCCTCCTGCACATGGGGCATCCATGGGTGTGAACTATGCGTCAAGATAACATTCCACCATCAAGCCAAATCATCTTTTCATGTGATTGCTCTGTTGACAATGGCTACCACGTAAGGGAGTGGTATTGATTCCTCTTATGATTACTCCAATACCATATGTTTAGTCATTTAACCTGCCAAGTTGACAGGAGCTGAAGGGTAACTGATACTAAGTGAGCATACATCTTCCACTGCATGTCATAAAAGTGGAATAAATGGAGTGGAGCAAGGGTACTGGAAATCCCTGCCTTTGCATATACCTCCTGCAAAGAGTCAGTGTTTGCTTTGACTCAGCCACCCCTATATAAAGAGGTTTATGACCCTTGTATATAGATAGTGACTAGTTAAAATATTTCTTTAACTACAGACACTTCCCAACTTACAAACGAGTTAGGTTCCAGAAGTCCGTTCATAAGTAGAATCGTTCATAAGTTGTTTTTAGGTAAAAAAAAAAAATAAGTACTGTATAGTACATACATATGCAGTACTGTACAGTACCTAGGCTAAAGACACTTAATTACTACATAAAACAAAGTATAAAGTATTTATGAATTTTAATACAGTGATAATAATATGAAACTAAAGTACAATACAGTAATACATGGGTAGGTTTGTGTTCGTAACTTAGTTGTTTGTAAGTAGGGGAGCTTCTGTATTGTTTTATGACCGCTTCAAAAGTCTAGTTGTTTTCCCTTACTATTGTAGAGACTCTCCCCTAGTCACGAACTTTAGCAGATACAAACACCTGCCCATTATCTACCCACGTATTAATGTACTGTACTGTATTACTACATGATAATCACTATATTAATATTCATTTATATTGTATACTTTATGTTTTATTTAGTAGGTATGTGTCTTTAACCGAAGCACTGTACAGTATTGCATATGTTTGTACTGTGCAATATTTTATTTTTTTACCTAAACACGACTTAAGAACAGTCTCCTGGACCCTAACTCGTTCGTAAGTAGGGGAGCGTCTGTATTCTATTTTTACCTTATAGCTTTTAAGCATTGTACGTTTTTATAAGCCACTGGATGTACTAACATGTTATTATGCTTTCAGCT
The DNA here is from genome assembly GCA_037179515.1 of Halocaridina rubra. Lineage (NCBI taxonomy): Eukaryota > Metazoa > Arthropoda > Malacostraca > Decapoda > Atyidae > Halocaridina > Halocaridina rubra. The sequence continues at coordinate 54,566 of JAXCGZ010011394.1, read as the reverse complement.
TCTTGGAGGGGCATTACTGGGTACATCATTATGGATGTATTTGGACGGAGCCAGCATAGCTCCCGTGACAAAGGATATTGAAGGCTACAATTATGTCTTGTTTTTCCTAATGGCCGTAGGCGGCGTCATGTTCATCATGGGTTTCCTTGGCTGTTGTGGTGCCTTCCAGGAATCACAGTGCATGTTGGCTACTGTAAGTATTCTCTCTCGGTCTCTTTGGTTATATGCCGTCATGTATACCAAGTACTGTATTGCTGCATTTTGTGAAATGTCTTTCACTCTATTTTTTTAACTAATGAATATGGTTGTTTATTATGTGATGTATATTATGTAATTTACTGATTTACTTACTTGTACATGAGTAATTATTTTGAGGACCTTTACATACACATTTTTACTGCAACTTTGAGTGTAATATCCTAATGTATATTTATTTTCGCGGTAGTTCTTCGCCCTGGTATTGGTATTGTTTGCTGGGCAAATTGCCGCTGGAATTTGGCTCAAGACTAATGAGCCCAGATTTACGAGTTTGGCCGAGAACTCTTTGGCTCAGTCTATTCAGCACGACTATGGTTTCAACGAACTGAAGACCGAAGCTTTCGACATTATCCAGAGCGAAGTAAGTAGACCTTTATGTAGGAATAATTTTGCTTTCACAGATATGTACAGTATTGGATATAAAGATCAGGATTAGTCAGTCAGAGGTCAGCAATTATTTATTTATTATTATTATTACTATTATCACTATATTTATTATTAGTTATTCTACCCCCTCCCCTGAGGAGGGGAATAGAATATTTCGTCCGTGTCATAAAAGTCATCTAAATGCTGGGGTACTTTGGCAGGAGAGATCCACCCTGAAACCTAGTACAGTAATTGGGTCTCTGAATGTGTGTGGTTGTGGTGTAAGTGAATGTAAGAGAGAGATGATAGGGAGTATGTCTGTGGAGAAAGATGGATGTACTTGCATTGAGTAAAACTAAGAAAAAAGGGAATGGTGAGGTGACACTTAGGAGTGGGGTAGGTAGGGTGTCTGGAGTTGCGAAAGGGAGTGGCTCTGTTGGTTAGTGAAGAGATGAGTAGGTGTGTGGTGGAATAGAAGGAAGTACTATCTTGAATAATATTGGCTAATATGAGATTGGAGTGCAAAGTTTGGGCTTTTGTGGGCACATATGGCCCTGGCAGTGCAAGAAGTGAGGAAGAAAGAGAAGAATTTTGGATGAAATTGAATGAGTGTGTGGAAGACTTAAGAATGATTGTAAGTGTGATTTTGATGAGAGATTCAAGTGCAAGAGTAGGGAATGAGCCAGTGGATGGTGAATTGGGAGGTATGGAGTACCTGGTAGGAGTGAGAGTGGAGAGAAAATGATGGAAATATGTATTGAGAGAGAGATATTGATTGCTAATACTGTATTTAAATAAATGGATGTGCATAAGAATTCATGGGTCAGAGTAGATAATGGAAGAGTTGTGGACAGATTCATTGATGACTTATGTTGCGGTGGACAGGAGGGTAATTGGAAGAGTAATGGATGTGAATGTACTGAAAGGAGCAAGTGGTGGAATATCTGATCATTATTTTGTGGAAGTGGGGGAAAAGTGGAGAAGGAACAGAGGTGCCAAAAGTAAGTGACCTGAATAAGAGAAAGACTGTGAGTATAAGACTAGTCTAAGGAATGTATGGAATGTAGTGGAGGAGGGAGTGGAAGATATTGAAGTTGTTTCAAGGAGGAAATTATGAAGTGAGCAGAGGCAGTGTGTGGAAGGAAAGTAACAGGTGGAAGTAAAGGAAAGGTAGTGAATGGTGAAATGAGGAGGTGAGTGAAGTTGTGGCTGAAAAGAAGCAGGCATTTTAGATACGGTGGCAGATATGTAATGTTGAGGCATATGAAAGGTATAGTGCAAAGAGGAGATAACAAAGCACGTGGTGAGGGAGGCAAAGAGAGAAGCAATGTAATGTGGGGTAGGAGCTTGTCTGAGAATTCCAAAAGGAATAAAAAGATATTTTGAGAGGAAGTGAAAAAAGTGCTGAAAGGTGAGTCTGGTAGGGAGGAGAGGGTGAAAGGAGCAAATGGGTAGTTGCTAGTAGACGCAATAAAAGTGAGAGAGAGATGGGCTGAATATTCCAAGGAACTGCTACATGAAGAAGATGATTGAGAGGCAGAGATTGTTGCTGTGGGAAATGAATGGTGAATGCCAATGTTGGGTGATGAGAATGATAGAGATATAACAAAAGAGGAGGTATAATTGGCATTGAGAGCAATGAAAGCAGGTAAACCACCAGGGATAGATGAGTGTCATGTTGAATGCTTGTCAAAAGGTGGGGAGGCATTAGTGGAATGGATGGTTAGGATGATGAATATATATTCTAGGAAAGGTATGGTCCCACTTGATTGGAGGAGTGCATGTATAGTTCCACTTTATAAAGGGAAAGGAGATAAATATGAGTGTAGTAGTTTTTGAGGAATTAGTTTATCGAGTGTAGTTGGTAAGGTATATGGAAGAGTGTTAATTGAGAGAATTAGGAAAGGCACTGAGAGATTGATAGGGGAAGAACAATGTGGGTTCAGGAGAGGAAGAGAATATGTGGATCAGGTGTTTGCGGTAAAACAGGTATGTGAGATATTCCTAGAGAAAGGAAGGGACACATTTTGGGCCTTTAAGGATTTAGAGAAAGCGTATAACAGGGTTGATAGAGAGGCGTTATGGAGTGTGTCGCAATTATATAGAGTAGGTGATAGTTTATTGAATGTGATGTAGAGCTTTTACATGAATACTAGAGCATGTGTGAGAGTTAAGAATGGTATGAGTAATTAGTTTGAGGTGAATATAATGTTACGTCAAGGTTGTGTAATGTCTCCATGGTTGTTTAATGTGTTTATGGCCGGAGTGGTAAGGGAAGGAAATGAAAGAGTATCAGACAGAGGCTTGGACTTAGTGGATAGGTATTGAAGGCTGTGAAAATTGAAGCAATTGCTATTCCTAGATAACACTGCACTGGTGGCTGATACTGAGAATGAACTGAATTATCTGGTGACTGAGTTTGTTAGGGTGTGTGAAAGAAGGATGCTGCGAGTGAATATTGGTAAAAGTAAAGTCATGAGATCCACTAGGAGTGTTAATGTTGGAAGATTTGATGTAGGAGTGAATGGGGAGTTGCTTGAAAAAATTGAAAGTTTGAAATATCTGGGGTCACACATACCAAGGAATGGACGAGTGGATGCAGAGGTAAGTCACTGAGTGCATGAAGCAAATAAATGTCTAGGTGAGTTGAAAAGTGTGATGAGAAATAGGTATTTGGAATGAATGCAAAGAGAAGGATATATGAAGGTGCGATTGTGCCAACAACATTGTATGGAGCAAGACTTGGAATGCAAGAGAGGATGGAAAAAAGATGAATGTGTTTGAGAAATATGATTGGCGTATTTAGAACGGGTATTAAAAGAAGTCTGTTGGATTGGTTAGATCAGAGAGTGCTGAGTTGTTTTGGACACATTGAAAGGATGAGTGATGGTAGAATAGCAGAGTGTGGAGTTTAAAAGTGGTTTGAAATGGGCCAAGAGGAAGACCTAGAACGAGATGGATGGCTTGCGAACAAAGAGTATTGGATGCACGTTGAATGTTAGTGGAACAGGGAAGAGAGCGTGCAAGAGATAGGAATGAGTGGATGAAGATTGTGTATTGGTGACACGGGCCAAAGTGATTTCTCGCACCTGCTAGGTCAGAGAACTGTGATGGACGGGTGTGAAGGGAGTTTCCATGTGAAGACGCAGTAAGGGTAAACTAGCTGTGGCTGTTGGGTCTCACTGTAGAATTGGAAAAGCTGGGGTCAGACTTACAGAATAGCAAAAATCTCCCCAGTAAAGTTTGATATATATTCTCCCTAATTTTTGCAAGCATTTTGTTCAGATTCGATTCGATTTTTAGTAACTAAATATTATATTTGAGCAAAAGCTCAAATATAATGTAGTATTATGATTAGAGGCAGCTGAAAAACTTTAATAATTTTGATTTACTCATCCACATATACATTAATACAGTAGCTAAGTACAGTACATGTTAAACAATACTGAGTGGTGTTGCCATGCTTTTAATGTACTACTGCTACTAATCATAGAGATGAAATAAAAAAAAAAAAAACGATGTAAACTTAATTGTTCCTATTGAATGAGAAACATGCTATAATTGCCATAGGAGTTTTTTCCTCAGTTCTGTATGTAATTGTATGGTCTTGCTCATGTTTTGGCATATAGCAACTTCTGCCATTGACATTTTGATATATGAGGAGCTTTGGCAAGCATTACAAATAAGATATCTATCATTAAGGACTATTTCTATAAATGTGAGAATCCGTACCTTTAGACATATTACAGATTGTGCATAATATATGAGGATTTTTAGCAACAGAAGTTATTAAACAACACGGCACTAAGTGCTCGTTAGTTTATACCAGTTACAAATCAAACTCCAACAGGTTCATCAAGACCCGTTTCCACCATAGAGTGGAATATCAATAACAACAAACAATGCATTGTACTCTTAAGTACCTGTTTATTAATATTAATATTTTTGATAAAATAATATGATGAAAGTACAGTATCTTGTACTTCAGCTTATTACAGTAATTATGTGATTAAAGTAAGGCAGTATTGCCTTTATTTTGTCAAGTCTAAAAGTTTAATACCTTTTTGGTAGGTTGGTAATTAACAGTATTAACATCACATACAGGATATTTGACTTATATTTAGATGAAGCATTTTAGTTTTCTACAACATCAGTTACTTGAATATGAATTGGGGTTATCTGGACATCAAGAACTCATTGTAATAACTTTTAAAACTATAATCTTGTAGTTTACTGTACTTTATTCTATTTAAACATACCATATGGTATATTTAGGTCAAGCTTATTCTAGACAAGTTTTGTTCATTTCTTTTCGATTGTTGCAGCAAAAAAGGTAGGATTCCGTTGCATAGCATTAGTTTTACTTGATTGTTAAATGCCATTATTTCTAAACCAGATATTAAGGTAATCCAAAAATCCTTTGGCTTGTGTAAATAACAGTTGTATTCAAATTGCTTCACATTGGTATTGATTGTAGTAATTGCATTTTTGCATTTTATTGACATAAGGAAAGGTTTAATGAAGGTACGATAGTTTGTTTACATGATGATATGGTTTATTTCCAACAATATCTTATACATTTGTCTTAATTATTGGAAGGTTGTCACCGCAACAAATGCTCATGTCTTTTGTAGCAAGCTAACACTGATTTTTGGAGAAAAAATAATCTCTAATTGTCGATGGCAGCTAAAAGAGATAGGGAAGAGAGGACTCCAGATACGAAATATAAAGACAAACTTGATAGGATAAATTCCTGTAACCTCTACTTTATATATATATATATATATATATATATATATATATATATATATATATATATATATATATATATATATATATATATATATATATATATATATATATATATATATATATATATATATATATATATATATTGCTCTTGGTAGCTCAAGTGAAATAAAAATATATAATTCTGTATATTTTAACAATTCTTCATGGAAGAGTATGATAGCCCCATATGATGTAAAGTAGCAGCATATGTTTTGATACAAAATAGCAATCCGTCTGATCAAAGCAAATTTGAACTTACCAGTATATTTGGTTGGGACCCCCCTGCAAAAAAAATTATCTTTACAAGGTGATGCTTTTGCAGTTTTATATTTTAGATTTTTCATTTACATTTTTGTCATGGCTCTCATTCATTCTTTCTCTGAGTTAGCATTTTATCTTCCATGCAAGTTGGTCTCTTCTTATTGTGGCTGAGAAGAAATTGTTCTCCCCTCATATTCTGTGTATGCACAGTATTATGAATCAACTGAAAGAACGTGTGCGAGTGGTGAGCTGTCGTAAGGCAATCAAAGCTGCCTATAGCTTCACAAGGCACATTAAAGATGCCTAAATGTGCCGGGTGGCAGTGACGCCCACGATGCACCACCGACCGCCATGAGTAGTTACAAAGAGTCAGTTAGAGATCAGGCCTTGTCAGGAACAGACGTGACGTTCACAGCTTAGCCAGCCTCACCCTTGGGGGGTGGGAATCTGGAATCGTTCGTGACAGGAACTGTAGTAATGGGAGCTCTGAGGATTATTGTTAACATAGAAATAAATACATATAAAGAAGATGCTTTTCACCAACCACGCTACCAAAAGAACAAAATAGTGGGATGAAAATCCCACCATATTTATAACCCTCATGTGAAATAGTAATCCCACGACACTGGTGACAGTCAGTGGGATTACACCACAACATTTGGTGTCAGCCGGTGGGATAATAGTCATTAGACAGAGCTTACAGTCCCTCCCTGAAATTTTATGCCTGCTACAAAGAATACATTAAAGGAACAGAGGACAGGCAGGGAAAGGAAAGTTCCTGCTGTCTAGATTCTTTTCGTACACTTGTGCAACCCTGCTAGTTTCAGCTGCATTTGGCATTACATACACCATAATCCAGTTAGTGTTGATATTTTTTAGTCTTCATGCTACTTTTGAGAGGGAAAATGCATTGTTTTTGTGAGTTTATTATTATCCTAAACACCTAAAGTCAGAGTGATAAAATTTAAATTTTTCTTAACTCTATTAAACTAATAAAATTTTCTTTCCCCAGCTCAAATGTTGTGGTTCCCAAGGTCCAACCGATTGGGCCGAGTCTCGCTTCAACGGAGCCAATGAAAAGAGTGCCATGGAAATTGGCGTAGCTGGGACTTTGGGTACCTACCAGGTACCTGCCTCCTGCTGTGTTGCCAAGGATCAGACCACCTGTGATATAGCTCGCAGTGTGGCTTTGGGTGGAGTCATCCCTGGTACAATTCACACAGAAGTGAGTAGTTATTGTGTAACTGTTCTCTAGCATTGTTTGACATTGAAGTTTATGCCTGAATACAAAAGAATAGAGTTTCTTGTCAAAAAATAATTCTTGTAGCTTTTAGAGTGATGAAAAATGATGTTGATAATTTAAACAATCTAGTCTTAACAGCTAATATTTACTTGTATTTTCATGAAGATTCTGGTCTTCATTTCCTTTTCTAAGTCATAGTGCCTTTCTCGCAAGGATACTTTTTAGTTTTTAAAAAATGCAGCAGCTTTACATACAAGAGAGATAAGTATGTTGTTGATTATTGGTGGATGTGTTGGTAGGTTTCAAAAGGGTTTATTAATTATATACGACTATTTACTGTTTCATAGACTTCAAGTTTGTTTAGCAAAAGCAAGAACTCTTGGAAGGAGATATATGCAACATGCTGAGTCTTGGAGATTTTAAATCTCCTCCCTCTGTATATTTCATTCTAAATTTCTGTCCAACACTAATATGTGTGAATGTTTATTACAAATAAAGGGAAAAATTTTTCCTCCGAGGCAGGTAGAGAAAAGTATTGTGGTTATATTTTGAGCTTGTTTACTACACTCTCTTGCTCGGCTTTTTTTTTTTTTCTTTCTTTGGGGTGAGGAACAAACATAGCATCTCAAGTGCTTCCCTGTGTGTTGTAAAAACGGACTAAATGGGGCAATGCAAAGGGACTGAATGCTTCCATTCATGCTTCATTGAAGAGTCGTAGAATAGGAAGTAGTTCTGTTAGGAAAAATTCAGTCAAAATCCTGGTAATTTTTGAATCCTCTATGGATCATCACCTCGAAGTGATCATTAGGTAGGCTTGTGTGACTCCGTGACCCCTAGAGCAAACCCCTTCAGAAGCAATTACTTGTCAGGGTCCAGACTAATAATAACCCAAACCTCATGTCCCCAATGATGGACCACATGAATGAAGTTACTCTTAACAGCTGAGAAGGTGGATTAAGGCTTCAGCAGATCCATCTTCTCCAACTGATTTGGTTTCCATATGCCATTGAAATCAGCTGATTGATTTGTGGAGTATTGTGTGCATATTGGAGTGCAACATAAAGTACACATTTAACAAGCACATGCACAGTCGTCTTTGCTTAGTAGGCCAGCAAAAACTTCTCAAGTGTCTCAGCGATCACCAAAGGGCAAAAAAAGCAACCAGTATGATAGCTGGAAGCTCTTAGTCAAGAATCAGCATGAAAGCAGTCTGCTGGCTAGTACAGTGGTAACGCGCTGGCTTCGCATTCACGAGGTCGAAAGATCGGTTCCCGTCCAAGACCGAGAGTTTAAGCTGTTTACTGGCAGGAACTGCTGTGGTTGGACACCACAGTGAGGGATTGGGGCTTGCCCTGGCTGACGAATACCCATTGTATTGAAATGGAAATAAAGTTTGTTTGTTTTACTTGATTCAGTTGATTTCCTCTTGGACAGAAATAGGAAAGTAGCTCAGCAGCAGTGTTCATGAATGAACAGCCTTTTTCAGAACCCAATCTGCTCATCCTGAACAGAAGAGGTTCTAGAAAATGTGTACTAGAAATAGTATTCTTCATCCCCCCTTGTTAAGAAAGCCTCATCCAGTGGAGTCGTTAATATACTGTCAGAAAACAGTAAGCAGTGAAACTATGATTTTTGGACTTAGAATGAATGAACTCTGATGTATAGTGCAAACTCAGACCGGCTAGAGAGAACTGCCTGTGCTGCTCAGGCACTAGAAATTTAAGTTGGACTTCATCAAGAGAGGCAACCGATGGAAAAGCAGGGTCAGTACACATTCTTCTGGAGAGGACTCGATCCTGAGCAACCAAGGATCAATGGAGTAGGTTTTGCTATTCGAAATAGACCACTTCAGAAACTGACAGAACCGCTGTTGGAAATCAGTGACTGTCTTATGAATTTTCGAATCCAGCATGTTAAAAACCAACACTTCACTGTCATCAGCTCTTATGATCCAAGTCTGGATGCTGAAGATGAAGCAAAGGAGAGATTCTACTCCGTATTTGATTCCTTTGTGCCTTTCGTTTCCGAAAATGACAAGAGCATTCTTTTAGGAAGACTTCAGTGGCAAGAGACAGGAGGGATTATACGCAATAGACTGGAGTAGTCCAGAAGGAAGGACTTGGCAATTTTAACACCATTGCACACACCTCAGCAATGATGAGATGAATACAACCTGATGATTAAAAACAAGCTACATTGCCAGAAAGACAGGCACAGGGTCTCCTAGCAGCATCTATGCTTCAGACATTGGCACCTCATCGACTATATCATAGCATGCTCCCAAGACCCACAGGATTTACTGATAATGAGAGAACATATATGCCAAAAAGTTTCACAACCCATAGAGGGACACGAGAATCAATTGAAGAATGCTATCCACAAATCCTGCAAGGAAACAATTGGGTTAAGATGAAAAAACATCAGGATTGCATTTTTTATAATTATGAGCACCCTCTTAACTTATTAATAAAAAGATAAAAAAATTTATCCCCTTACAAAATTATAAAGATCAACCAACCAATGGATATGCTACCTGGAGTGCAAGGATGCAGTCTAGAATATCTCCAGAAACCTGAAAACATATGATGGAGGAAAAATCTCAGAAGATCCAACAGCTAGTAGTCACCAATGACACTAAAGGCTTTTTCAGGTCTACTAGAACCATTGATGGTCAAGCACCTCTCAAAAGCAAAAATAGTTCAACCAAACTGCCATATTTAACGGAATATGATCAAAAGCATTCCAAAACAGCCTGTAGATGACTCCCTTGGCAAAATATTAACGTTTGGAGATTTAATGGAAGACGTCAGAAACTTGAAAATGCAACAAAGCTCCTTTGTTAAGGAAAATCAGCCTAGGAGTACAGAATGGAGGGAGTTTGCTGCTTTATCAACTACACCAACTCCTCAGGTGTAGAAACTCCAATATCTACCATCTACAAAAGGACAGGCGATTAATCCAAATACTGTACAGACAATTGCAGGGAAGTTCCCTATTTCTTTCATGATAATGATATCCTAAAAGACACCAGTATTAGTAAACAAAGCAGTGGTAATTCCAAAGATGCTTGAAAAGTTCCACCAGTATTATCATTGAAGATAGAAGAACCAATGTCAGCATGCAGAGCTTAACAAACACAAGAAGCCCTAAAACTACCATCATCAAAAACTAGATAGGTGAAAGATGAATGCTTACTGAAACAAATCTACTCCCACTTGAAGAAGGTAAACGCAAAAGAGGCGGGCAGTGAAAAAGATACAATGGTGTCCTAAAAACTAACATGATGATATGTGAAATAGGAAACTGGTGAACCATCATTTTATGAAGGAGCAGCAACTTTTGAAGCTAACTGATACACCGAGTTGAGACACTAGAGAAGACGGAGAGAGAGGCAGCGACAACCAAGGACCGTAGACTTAGAATGGCAACGTCTTTGTCATAGTTCCACCTTCTCGAGCAGCAAATCAGCAAGAGACACAAGTACCTCAGAAGAGGAACAGCGAAAGAGACTAAACTGCCCCAGCTGAACCCTGCCCCTCACTTGGCACAAGAACGTTGGCGTGGCTTCCGTCACCTGGGCGATTACCTTGACTCTCAACACATCACACTTTTGCATTAATATCTTCCTTTCCACTGTCATTTCTTAAAGATTCAGGAAACTCATGAAAGACTGCACTGAACATACACATATGCTGCCAACACAACATACACTCTCTGAGAGCTGTGTGGTACAGACAGGGATCAGGAGTGGCCTTCCTTAGGGTCTCAAGAGCTATTCAACCAGGCTGCTCATGGAAGAACCAAGGATCATCCTCCCCCAGGTACTTCCTGTCCTGAATGCAGAAGGGTTCTGCAAGCCAAGGTTGGACTCCTAAGGCACCAAAAAGAGCTAAGGTCATCATCTTGACCTCGAGCGATTACCATGATAATAATGAATCTTTCGACTTGAGTAACCTATTTACAAAGGGGTTATGGCCTTGATGTGTAGATAGATATTATATTAATAGGGAGAAATGTTATTAAAATTATTAATTCTCTGTACAACATCTCTGTTTTCTTTCATATAGAATATCGTACATGAATATTTTACTCCTCAGGGTTGTGCAAAGAAGATGATTCAGTTGATCCACACACACAGCTACGAAGTGCTTGGAGTCGTAGCCGCCATTGTGCTCATTGAGGTTTTGGCTATGATATTCTCTATGGTCCTGTGCTGCACTGTTCGTCGCATCGACCATGTAAAAGCCTAGGAGGAAAATAGCTCCCCAATGTATGACCTGGGGATGGAGAGTGAAGATGATGATCCTACTGTTTGAGAGAGAGGGAGAACGAGATGAGAGACAGATAAGACAGCATTAATTAACACCTGTACATTATCTAAATTATTTTGATGCTTAGTCCCAAAGTAAACAAAAAGGTTTTATGAAGTTAGAACTAGTGTAATTAGATATGTAGAGAAAGTGAGCTGCACCAAAACGTATATATATATATATAATAATAATATATAACTTATTTTACCATAATTAACTGTGGTCAGAAGTATAAGATCTACGGCTTAGGTATTGTTTATTCTAATTTTTTACTCCAGCTCATTTTCAATTTGTTTATTACATCAGAGTTTAATAAAAGACTGTAGCAAGTTGGGTTCCATTTCCCGTCAACTTTAATTTTGTCTTGAGATAAGCTATTTCTCTTTTTTTAAATACTAGTTTTAAAATAGCTAATATATTCAGAGTGAATCATCAACACCATCGTATCAGGTTGGTAGAGACTAATCGTACAGGGGTAGTAGTAGCAGAAAAGCGAAAAGCCTATTTTTGTATTTACTGAATTTAAAAAGTTATGGTATTGATTTTCAAGGAACTAAGTAAATGAGGTATTTAAGAAGTGTTTTACTGCTTTGATGTCAATTTATATATAACTTGCAGACTGGGTTGCATTACGTGTCGTGATCTCCGTGGCGTAATTTTAGGTTTCAAAACCAAGCGATGGCAGTTTGGGCAATTTATTTTTTTTCCTCCCCCAGCATGTTATCGGGACCAGCATAACGGTGACAAGTCTCTAGCTTTTGTAACATTGTCTTTACTTTGCACTGAACTGTTTTTGAGGTTAATGTGTGTGTATGTATTATATACACATAAACACATTTGATGTACAAGTAAAGATGTTAATGTAAGTACAGTCCTTGTAACCTCTCTCTAGGTTTCAAGGCTAACTGCTTCTGGAAAACACTTTTTTCCCCATTCATGTAACTGGTAAATCAAAATTTGAGATTGTAGGAAACAAGTTTCTAGGAGACCTTTTACTATGTTAGCTTGATAGCATATACTGTATTTACATTATTGTATTTTTCAGACCCGGTTTTTTTAAAAGTGGTCAAATTAGAACCAAAGCAGTTATATATTTTCCCTTTTTTATTATTATTATTATTATTATTCAAAGGATAACGTGTTCAACCCCCATAGGTTAGTAGCCGTGATATGAAGTGACTCGTTACGTCGCCTAAGCTGCGGCTGGTACTGCTGAAATGTAAGCTTCACTGTAAATATTACACAGACACACTTAAGAAATAAAGGTATGTACCCTCTGCAGTGGTATTCTCGAACATTGCAAACATTCTAAAAATTTTACACATCAGAAAAGCCAAATTGAATATGATATGCAGTGTGTGCATTTGCACATTCAGTATTAAGTATGTGGAAAATATGCTTTATCAGTATACATGTAATTGCGTTACTTTATTGTGTACTCATTCTTTACGTACAGTATACTGTAACCTGCTGTGCTGTACATATGTACTGGTGATCATGGCTCCATATACAGCTCAGTTTTTGCTGTATGTTTGAAAACTGCACAATTTTAGTAGTAATGCATATCACAGAAAATGTTTCCAGTTCATCAATACCAGTTTCTGTGCATTTACTCAAAGTGTTCATAATTATTGCCCAGATTTTATGCACATTCAAGTTCTTGCAACTACTGTATCTACATATAATAATAGTAACACATTTTTGTGTATAGTAGATGTTTGAAGCAATTAATTAAAACTACGAGATGTATTTATACACATTTATGCCTTGCCTCCAAGTTGAGGTCAATGATAGAAAAAAAATATTTTTTCCATTTCTTCAAATATCCGGAGATCTTAAAAACTAACGTAAAATGCTGTCACTGATAATAATTCATTAGATTATAATTACACCTTGGTGGGTGGGATGGGAAGTGGAGGGGGGAAGGTAGTATTTCCTACCTGTTTAAGCAAATTGTCAGAAAGTCTGGTAAATTGATGTTTTATGAATGTGTTCCCTCGCCATGTGGATGTCCATTTCGAATATGTATTTTCCTTAGAATTATTTCTCTATTAAGGTATTTAGTGCCAATGCTGTTATATATTTAAAAATTGTGACAATTCATTTTCAGACTTATTTTACTTTTCATCGCTGAATGATATTAGAAATTGGTTTTGTCGTGCAACAAATATTTCTGTTTAGAGTGTAAGTTTGTAGTCTAATAATAATCCTGTATTTTCTGAATATCCTAAATTTAGGTGAATAAAATACCCATGCAGCTTGCATTGGGGGTTATTTTTGGTAATTCCTCCAATCTGATGTGTATGGGTAGGTACTAGATTGCTGACACCTCCCACTCCATACCAGCACATTGTGTCCGGTGATGGATAAATTTATCATTCCGACTGAGACACAAGAATATTTATTCCTTTACACACACCTGGGGCAAAATGCCATAAAGAGCATATGGTACAGGGATATCCGATAACCTACTTGTAAAATTGACATATCTTGAGATGTGTTAAAGAACCCATTGACACTACAAATAATAAAAGCAAATACATTATGGTTGCTTGATATGGTGAGATCATGCAGAAGACAAGACAATAATTTTTGAACATTTCTTTTCAAAGAAGAATAAGGAAAGAATGATCTCAACAGCATCAAACTGAAAAGTACATAAACAGAAAAATATTGAAATTGGGTGGATAAAGAGAAAAATCCTTGATCATTACCACTAGATATAAATAATGCCTTTTAAACATAGATGCAGTGAAGAATATGTTGAATGTAGGTCATATTGACAAGGAGGTCTTAAGTCTGTGTAGCAGGAAGATAACTCTTGTGTCCTGGACTGGATAAAACTTCATCACACAAAGGAGCTAACATTGCACTGATATGGAGTGGGATACGGTGAGCTAGTATTTTATTTTATTTTTTATTTTTTTTACCCATTACCAGTCAGGGTGGAGGGTAACTCCAAGAAACCAGTTATTATTAAAGTGTGCATCTTGGAATTTTTTTTATATTTTTTATATTTTATTTTTTAATAATTTCTATTACTTTGTGTTGTTGGTAATTGTAAAACTTGGAGATTTTTACTGATATGACTTCCTAAAATTTACTTGTACAAAGTGTAACACATAAGCAAATATGATTTTGAATATATTACTAGGAACTACGGCAAGATTTGCATAGCTTATTGTATGGCACAATGCTCGTCACGATGAAATTGAATGGATTTTGTTTTTTAAGCCGTATCGTGGGTATTTATTCTAATTTTTGAGTCGCTCTCTTATTCCAAGATGCACTTTTCTCCTTTGTATATAAAAATGTGCATCAAACTGCCACAGGGCATGTAGGAACCAAGTGTTAGGATATCTCATTATTACCTCAACTTGACTTCAGGTTGTTATAATTGGTTATTTTTTTATGGAAATTATGTTCCAATTAGAAAATCTCTTGATCAATTTTGTAATAATTGCATCACTGGCCATTGATGGCTATATGATAAAAAGTAGTTGCACAAAATGCATATGGTTAAGACAACTTGCCTGCTTGATTTTTGTATCGTTGGTTTTAATTTACAATAACCGAGATATATTTACTAGTATAAAACGTTTTTGTTCATGCGTACTGACGGCCGGACGCCATTTAACACTCAAAAATGCGGGTTTTGGTTTCATCCACAAGGTCTCATTCCAAGGAAGGCAAACGAAATGTTGAAGAAACCTCATTATCAGTGTCAAAACGTAATTCTCTTTTTTTTTACACGATTTTGTTATTTATTTTATTTTACTGTGAAGCACAACTTGGTGCTATATGCTCGTGCTGAATATACCCTCTTTCAGTGCTGACTGAAAATAGTAAGTCTAAACACTGGCACAATACATTCAGCCAGATTTACACATAAATAATTGAGCCAGTGTTGGGCTTATGCACTAAAACACAAATTGTATGTTTAAGATACAGTAAATGTTTAATAACTATTTATTGAAAAGTCAGCACTGATTATCATTGCTATTCCCATGTCAAGATTTTTGTGACGTCTATTCATCATCTTGTGAAAACTTCCAAATTTGTTTGTAATCATGCTAGAATAAATAACCTCAATTGAAGATGGTTGTATCTGTTCCCTCATATTGTCTGTTGCAGCTTAGGACGAATACTAAGATTTGGAAAGAATAAAAAACATGCTTATTTCACTGGGGAGCATAGGGGGTTTAGCATAAACTGGGAGACTTCTCCAAAAGGAGATATAAGCCAAAAGTGGTCTCTTAACCTGATACATAATGGAGGTGGAAAAATTCGACTGTCTTGCCTAGCTTGCAAGATTTCAGTTGCGTATGCTAAAACCTTGTAAGATTACTGTATTAAACAAGGCCACTGAAATACTGAAGCCATAAACAGGACTCCCTCACCATAAAATTTAGTGTCTTAGAGAGAAGGGAGAAATTTTTCAACTTCAATGTTGGATCATACAGCTTCTCTCTGCCAGAGAAATTTGAAAAGAAATAGGGAAGGGTAGTGGATTCTGTTATAAAATAACATCTTATGCTATGCTAGCATTAAAAGCAAAATTACCATACCACAGCTCTCACATAGAACTGCATATATATAAGGAAACTGACTGTGGTTAGCTCCTGCTGATAGGAAGCAAGAATTATTGGCCTTAAGCAAAACAGAACATATTTGGAGGGTCACATTCATATGAAGAGATTGCTATATCTCATCAATTAGGCAAATTTTCAAGTATGATTTTTTTCATAAAATTCTAATGACCAATTCTCAAAAAACAAACACCACCCATATCATGAAAAACTTGTAGTACCTATCGTTCCTTATTGAAAAAGTAAATACTGTACTTTGTTGATCAATACACATCGAAGCAATACCTGCTAAATTATGGATAAAAGATTCTAGAATAATGTACCTCACCAACCGCATTAACAGGTCTTGAAGCTGTCAGTCGTGTAACCCTAATGGTCCAAATCGCCCTTCACCACACCATGATTTCTTGAGGAGAAAAAGTTGTTATAATATACCAATAAGTCTTGATTACCCTTGGCAATTAGAGTTCCATACTGAAAAGAATTTAAGCAGAAAATTAATTATATGATTATGTAGTGCCTTGAGTGGTCAGCCGCAAAGTATGCATAAAAACTTACTCCCATACTATGAAAAGCATAATGGATAATGATATAAAAGAAAATGAAAGACGAAAATTATGTAAATAGATTAGCACTACAAAGATAACCCAATAATTAGAGCCACCAGTAGTTAATTTGAGATAACAGGTTTAGACCACAGTAAATATACGAGTTAAGTGAAACCAGGCTATTCAGAGTGTACTGGAATATCTAAAATTGCCTATCCAAGTGAAGATAGAGTTCATGAGGCCAGAATGCAATGCGGGCACTAACTTGCCCCTCGAGTTATCGGAAGAGGCTGAATGACTTAGTCAGTGATACTTGTCCAGGACATTACACCTTATCTCATATAATAAAAAAAATTATCGTAGACTGCACCACACAACCATATATACAAATATCACAACATGTATTCTCCGAGAGCTTTGTGGAAAAGCCCAAAATTGGCTGTTGCCTTAGGGACTCGGGGATGTTCTGCCAGGAAGTTTAGGGATCAACAAAATCAACAAGCTGTGAGTCGAGTCCTAATTGGCTACGAGGAATATTTTAAAATGACTTAAACTTACAGATGGTTCTTGCTGCAGCTGAGTATGTCTTCAGAGTCTGCGAAAGGTTTGTTTAAGTACTTATACTTTTATTCCAGTAAATCCAACTAATTGAACTGCACGACATAAATAGCTCCGAGAAATCTTGAAATTCTGAGACTTTGAAATGGAATATGGCAGAGGAGAGAGAACCAATTGCAAGACAGAGAAAATCGCACTCCTTCATGGAATATGTCAAGTTTCTTTTCCTTAAAATTTTCTCTGAAAACCTTTCTCAAGGCCTACATTAGGTTATTACATTGGTAATCGGTCTTTTACTTCTAAGCTTATTCTAGTACCGATTTTTACTTGCACTCAGTATTACGTTCTTTTCTCACCATTATTTGTTCATGTCTAAGTGTACACTGTTATTTTCTTGAAATTCATGTGCTGTCAAGTTTTTCTACATAGGTAGCCCTCCTCATCATCTTAAGTACAGTAGCAGTACAAGTCTCATTCTTTCCTGTCAACTATAACTATAATTATCTTGAAATACTTTTCTACTGTGACCTTCCTTTCCTTTTCAGGTATTTGTGTCCAAGAATGGATAAGTAAGCTCCTTTTCTCTCTCTATCTTCTAAACCCTCACAAATTAGAATTATGAGGTAATCACCCGGGTGATTGAAGCACAAGTTCTCGCTGATAAGTGAGCTCCTTTTTTTTCTCTCTCTCTTCTAAGCCCTCACAATTTGGACCGAACTATGAGGTAATCACCTAGGTGATCGACGCCCTGCATAAGTTCTTGTTCCCCATGAGGAGATCTAATTACTGGAGCTTCGATCTGGAATGATTTTCCTTTCTACTTAAGCCTTCTGTAATTAAACTGACACTGGTTGTCCAGAAGGACCGAGTATATGAGATTCATACACAAAGTAGCTCCAGGCAAGGCTGATGTATACTACTTGATAAGAATTAGTTTCACACAATTTGGAAATAGGAACATAGTTCGTGAACCACAATTGCATATTACATATCATATGTGAAACTGTATAAAGGCAAGTAGAAAAACTACCATACTGTTTTGCTTTTATTAAAAATAACGTCTTCTGCCTGAAGACAATCCTATACGCAAAGCAATTGTAATTCAATTGATTATACTAAAAAAATGAAAAACAAAAGCAGAAAGCAAACTTTCAAAAGAATTAGTACTTTAAACTGCCAATTATGTGGAATAAATAAATAAGAACTATCAAAAAATATCTACATACCCTTGCTGTCCTTTACTAAGACTTCTAGCATACTATTCTAGAAAAAAAATAAAAACCCACATTTGAATCTTTCAATTTCGAATTCAATTACTATATCTGGGTATCTTTGGCTGGTAAGGGAACATTTCAGTATGTTTCACATTTAAATCCTGATTGATAAGATGAATCACGACGGATATATTCTATATTTAAAAATGAAATATAAAATTTAACCGATCCCCTATAACAGAAGTTGAACAGAATGAGAAATAGCTTCTCTATCTGATTATTGACCTAGAGGGTTTCAGAGGTATTACAATGCTATACCAGGAGGGGTTTACCTCTTCGTTACCAAAGGAGAATATATCACCTACATATATAATTTTTTTTCTTTTTAATTTTATGACTAGGAATGAAGGCTTAGTTAAAGGTAAGGTGGGCCACTTATATTATAATAAGCCGAAGGCACTACTTTTAAAAGCGCATAACTAAAGATAACAAGCGTTGAGGTAAAAAACTTCAACACGGACCTAAAACCACATTTAGAAAAGTCTAAACGTGTGATAGAAAGGGCTAAGCTAAATTTCAGATCATATAGTACAACACTGAATTTCTCTCAAAAACATAGCAATAACTGCTGGTTAGGTTTGGAAAGATCTTTACATAATGAGTGCCAGGGTATAAAGGCTCTATATTTAGACATCGGTATTAATTCTTAACTGAAAACAATATTAATTTTTAACTGAAAACTATTTTAACTTTCATCATTTAAAATACGAAGACAAAACTAGGCAAAGAACATTCATTATATCAATAAGTATCTACTTCCATATGTAAATTTTCCACAGTCCATCGTTAAAATCAATTTAGTACATGCATCGCACTTTTAATTTACGGATTACCTGTTAATTTAGAATAATCTTCATGCTGCTTTCTCATTAATAAAATGTAAAAACTATATTCAAGAAAGAATATGATAAATTACCTGTACATATGCTCCCTTACCCTCCAGTACCATTACCAATAATTACTCGGTAGAAAAAAAAATATCCTGAACTTATTTCTACAGTACAGTACACTGTTAAGTTCCAGATCACAGTTGGACACATGGTAAATATCAGGAAAATTATATCAAAGATATAGCTACCTGGTTTAGCTATACCTCATGTTAAAATTATAGACATTACTGCCCTCTGAATTACCCAAATTCATTACGGAACAAAAAACCAAAGGAAGCCCTTTTAAAATAGTTAGCTGAAAATTCATTACTTTTTTAATTACCATCTACAAAAGCAAGTTTACTAAAAACAATATAAAAAAACACAATATAAGTCAGCCTACATCACCAATAATAGTCCAAAAGCAACTATTATAAATACTGAGTCTGGCCATGGCTAACAGCAATGTACTTCAAAATTACATCCCCACTTCTGAAGCATTCTAGATGTACAAGTGTTTCATATATTTTTTCTCTGTAATCTCTGAAATGTTCACCCAATATTTTATCACCATTCATTGCATATACACATTGTTTTACACTGAAAAAGAATTGCAAAGCATTTTTTCTGTGAATACCTGACATTATGGAAATAATTTTAAAATTTAAACAGGTAAAGGGATAAAAATGCTAATATTTAATTGTAAATGTATAAATAGTTTTCACACGTCTTCCAAGAAGAAAAGAGGGGATTCATGAGCAAAAGACCCCTTACTCCGTACGTAGCTAAAGATTATAATAAAAAAAACTATTATTCACTAGAGAACATTGATAATTTCATCTCTTCACATACAATCGTTACTTACAACCTTAAAATTACTACAACTTATCTTTTCATATTACTGTAGTGTATTTCTCATTCCAGATGTACATTTATATACAGATTAAAAAAAAATACACTAGTAACATTTAAGTTCATTTGCCATACACTGATCAAGGCTTTTTCTAGCATGAAAAAATCATTTGATGTCTTAAATATCTAAAATAAAAAAAAATAAAACAATTATTGAATGACAATTCATATATATATATGAAAGTGATCGCAACCATGGCGTATATAATAACAACTCGATCTAAGGCACAAATATATATTTTACATCCAGTAAGGGAGAGAATAAGCTAAAAACACGAACCATTATGTATAGAAATCTCCTTTAAAATTAAGTTTTTTTTCTCACAATACACTTATTGCTACAGAAAACGTTCATTAAACTTGCATTTCAGTCAATTCTAAAAGGTAATTGAAATGTTCATTTGCTTTCTTGAAATCATGCAATACAGTTCCGGCTACTCCGTTAGCTCAAGCGAAAAGTGGCACCCCTTTTAAAAGAGAATAAAATATCAACTGATGCGTAACTTTACAATAACAACCAAAATTATAAACTTTCGCAAACATTATGAATAGATCACAAATTGTATAAAAGTGTACACGTAATTAGTACAAGTACATAAGAAGACATTTACAGAAACTTGGCACTTTGGATGAGTTCTCGAGCATCTACCATTTCTTGTTATTAAGGTATCATAAGTCAATAATGAATAACATTCAATACACTATACATATTCAAGCCAAAAGTTCTCAATAAATACATTTACTCAATTCTTCTGGTGAAATTCACACAGCACTTCATTTTCTGTAAATCATTCGTGAGAAGCTCTTAAGATGCACGTCATTGATATGCAGTCGTTGCAACGTCCTTTCCACTCCCGCTTGTGGAACGGAATGACTAGTGCATTAAATATAACATTTGAAGGCATTACAAATCAGTAGGTAAAGCCAGCCAAGTGGTAACAGAAATATATCATATTGAAAATTTAACACAATTCAACTTAAGATCTTGTTATGAAGAATTTGGAAATACACTCGGTGCATACATTAACAAGTAATAATATTCTGCATGATCTGATAATAAACCACCAGTGAATCCTTTTAAGAAAAGAGAGATAATAATTTCTACAGTAATTATTGTCTTTGTACAGACTGCTAAAGGTAAAAACAATATAATCTTGCAGCTATTTCCCTTTGTCAGGACTGCTAAAAATGATATAATACACACAATACTTGGAATGTGAAAACCTGCGCAACAAGAATTTAAATCTGGATCTCAGCTCCTTCTTAGGTATGTTCTAACCAACTGAATAAATAAAAATAAGAATATAAAAAAAGTGGTTCTTCATCTGTGCATAATACCAAAATACAAAAGTAATAAAACACTTATTTATAATGAATTTCAAGTCATAATTGCATAGCATATTATGGGAGTGTATAGATTCTGATTAAATCTCGGATGTGTTACCCTAAAGTAGTATATGTAACGGAAGCACAATATTATTTTTTCATAATTATTCATACGAAATCTAGGCTAAAACTAGTCAATGCAAATCCTCATGCACGCATAAAGAACTACACCGTATAGAAAATACTTTCGTTTTGCCGCCTTATCATATTAAAGGAGGGAACGAGGACGTTAAGAGGAGAATTTTCACATTAAAGTTACAGACACAATTTGAACTTGGAAAAAATTAAGGGGACTGCAATATAAATTTCATGTCAGGCATAGCTTTTCATAGCTCTAAAAACAGGTAGTGGACATCGCAGTAGTTTTATTCATACGCTCTGCAATTTAATTTTCACCCATTCAATTTTATCTATTATAATCGCAATCTACATCTGACAATTATCTACTGAAAGATGTAATTGATATTTAGGTATGATAAAAATATGTCAATCAAGCTAGATCAGCAACAATAATACCTTCACTGGGAAACCTATGAAACTAGAACAAATTTAGATCAATAATTATCGGCATTCTCTTTCGGACTACCAAGGTGGTTGTCTTGGCTAAGTGGTAATGCTCGTGACTAAGTCGAAAGGTTGAGGGTTCCCGGCCCATCACGGTCTGAGGTTAGAAAGGGTATTCACCCTGGATAACGATCATACCTGCCAAACCAAATTCCTTCGCAAGAAGGCCCCTCGTAGCCCTTAGTAGAAAAGGAAGTCTGTGACGTAAAAAACGATCATATCACTTCCTGACTAATTTGACAGACATTCTGTGTTATAGCTACAGAATTTAACAATTTTAAAGAAATAAATAATTAATTAATGAGATAGATATATATAAGATTCCACCTTTAATAATCTTTCAGGTAAATTATACATGTAAGTGTGGATGTGCACATTTTTATGTGTGCATGCATGTGCATATTTTAATGGGGAAGTAACAGTGGTGATACTCTGTTAGTAAAAGGACTGTTTTTTGTAAAAGATTAACTACCTTAGAAATAAAATTGTAAAATACCAAGAAACTTACTTTCAATAAATCTTGAAAGAAACCTGTATGAAAATATTGTCAATAAAGTAAATAACACTACATGTCACTCTATCCATGCAAATGACCATTATACCCCTCTATATACTGAATTGCAAAATGACTTCCAGTGTCATTCTAACACCATTTTAGCATCCCACAGATTCGATTTATTACTTTATTAATACTTTGGTAATTTTATGCCATTACATAAATGTATTAATACCATTTTCAATGAACATTATATTTCTCCTCATGAAATAGGCTTACATGTGAATCTTGTGAAATAATTCAATCAAAACATATTTGATATCCAAAATTCTACATATGACATGGTCAATGTAATTAAATATAACCATGCATAACTATTTAAAGTCTCTTGGCAAACTCTGAGTACCAGAAATTCTAAAATGAAAAGTAATGTAAATTAGTAAAATGAAATGCCAAAAGTATACTTAACAGTCTTTCGGGAAAATTTGAGAAAAATCAACTTAACAGTAAGTGCTAATAGAGCCGAGATATTCGGATCTTACAGCATTCAAAAATCTTGTTTTAATAATAAACTGTTACTACATATGCTAACAACTGGTACATATCCTTGAGGGCGATTTAAAACATTTAAAATTCAAATATTTTCACAAAATGTGAGTAAATGATGGTTAAATTAATTAATATATAAAAATTTTACTACTACACCTGTTCAAATGTAATAAAATGATACCAAGATAGTACAAACTCACCAATCTAAATTAACATTAGAAATTAAAATGCAACTACCTGTGTTCCTTTCCCTGAATATAGCCCAAATGATGTTTAAATGAATGCAAAGATTTTGTTCCCATTAAGAAAATTTAAGTAACACTAATATCACTTACTTAAAATAGTCGATAAATGCAAACCCTACAAGACTACTATGCATAATAATTATCCAGAACTTGGTCAAGAATGAATACTGAGCAACTCTTATTTATTATTTGGATTTCTACAATGTCCTATATTAAACTACTGGTCAGCCCTAATCCCAGGAATATGCAGTCCCTTTTTTATCCAATCATATTTAGGTCATGTCCAATAATCTTTAAAATGTACACATACATGTAATGTGTATGGGTCCCGATAAAATACTGTATACCAGAAATGCAGTCCCTCATTTTCCAATCACATTCAGGTAATATCCAAATAATCTTTAAAATGTACGCATACATATAATGTGTACGGGTCCCAAAAAGATATACTAGACATGCAGCAATATCCAATGTCTCTATATGCCCAAAATACAGAATGAGCAGACAGTTGCTCTATTCTTACAGTTCAATGAAAAGCAAGATGGCTACTGTTTATCTCCGTTACCAATTCAAATATGCATCATGCGAAAAATTAAATATTTTACGTAATACATTTCCAAGTACAGGATAATGTAAAATACACAAGGAAGGCCTCACAATTGTCAGAAGCTAAGACAATACCTGGCAAGACACCAGGGAATACATGGAATGTGCGGTCCATTGCCAGAAGGGTATCACATTGCATTAAAAGAGAAAGAAAGCGAGACTTACTCTCGAAGGAAGAAACTTAACAGACACACAAGTCTTAAGTCTTGAAGAAATGAATCTCTATAATATTATCCCCAACTACTGTTGTAACATAAGCTGTGATCTTCTGTTCTAAGAACATTGCACATAATGGATGATAAGTACTCTCTGAGACAACATACCGAAATACATACGTACGATGTCCAAGGGAACGAAATATGCACCAAAGAAATCATAGGACTTCTGGACGCAGCACCATGTAACCAGCACAACTTGACTCTAGTCATGTTGCAAAACACCCTCGAGTTAAGCAACTGACTAAGGGAATAGTTTTTGTTCCTTCATCTGTTGTTCTTAATCACATACAATGTTTTTTTTCTCAACAATACATAACACCCAGAATAAGTGTTCTATTAATCTACATGTCCCCAATACCTCTAAAACACACAGGCGACTAATTATAGCTACATGTTAGAAGCACCCGTCTCTCCAGTCTTCCTGCGATGCTGCTTGAAATCTTGGCTGTGCTATACCTGACCTGAAAAAAAAAAAATCCTCAACTTAAAGAATAAAATTAAGAATATTATAGTTAACCACTTCAATTGAAACAATCCTTAACTTTAATAAGGATATATTTCAAGTAAATGTACATGCAAAAGTAAGAGTTACATGTAAAGTGTATAATGAAATATCAAAAATTAAAATCTTATCAAGAATATATATTAACATTCTCGATTTCCGATTTCAATGAACACACTTTTGGGTAATACCTTGTTCTAGGAGCTTGAAGACGCGATCCCGGGCGTGGAATACCAGTTGCCTTAGGCCTATGAATATCAGACGGCTGTGGGAGCCCAGACACACCTCCCAATGGTAATCGTACGGGGGAAGGTGCACTTAATCTACTACGCATCTGAAAACAGACAATATTTTTCTATAAGATGTCATGTTTCTCTGAAGTAGCTAAGTGCCAACAATGTAACAAAAAACTAAGGTAGCAAGGTTTTATTATGTCGAGGTTAGCCTTATTTACCCAGTCAGTTGTTTAGTGCCATGAATAAAAGATGTCAAAAAGGGTAATAATACAAATAAGTCAGGTCGAGTAACACATGTTTGGTACTCCAAATGACAGTAGGAATAAACCCGCACAAGTTCACTTTACACGCTAGAACCATGTTGGTTTAAACAGAATATGTACCAAGGTGCAATAAATTATCAAAGCCATGAACAGCACTAAAAGAGAAGATTAGTCTTAATATTCAATAGGCATAATATTAGCAATCCACAGATGTGGACAATTTAAACCTTAGCAGATGAGTATGCAAGAAAACTGATAAGTCATTCTTGACCCATCTCTGTGTTGTAGCGCAACGAGTTGTGATAATTAAAATTGCCTTCTTCTAGCAAATTCAGCAGGGGGTCCACAGCCAAAGTAAATACTTCACTACAACAAAATAAATAAACTTTTTTTTTTCTCTCTAAACATAAACACTCATTTAATTTCACACAAACTAACCTGCCTTTTGGGCAAAACTAAAATGTACAAGCAAATATTTTTCTTGTGTCAATTACCTTTAGGAGCCCTGAAGTCTGCTTTGCAGTAACATTGTCTTATAAATTTACAAAATATAATAAGAACATTAATAATACATAGAAAACACTGTCAAAATAAGGAGTAAAGTAAAAATACATATTCAGACTTATCAACTTGAGTAGTACAAAATCGGAAATAAACAAAACTAATGGCAAGAAATGTTCATTTAATAAAAAATAAGAAAAGAACTACTCAGTTACAGATGTCACAATGTAAACTACATAAACTTCAGAACTGTTTTGATACTGTTAAAGATTATTGCAGAACTGACCTGTGGAGCCTGAAGTCTTGAAGTTCTAGGAATCTGTCGCACTTCGTTATGTGATGCCAAGGAGGAATCATGAGATCTGGCTGGAGAGGCCCCCCTACTACTACTAGGTGTGGTGTTTTCTAATAATCGTGGATCGCTACCACCGAATCCTCTATTTAATCCACCTGGAAGCCGTACACCACTTCGTCCTGTACATTTTTCATGGGAATTTAAATTACAACAAACTTTAGGGTTAAATATATGCAAGTGGTCTATTTCAAAGCTTCCTTTGACTTTAGTCTACTTAGATCAGCACTAGGTGAACAAAAGTAAATAAAGCACATTTACTTAGAAAACAGACAAGTACGTTAAGAGAAATTTTACAGATTAAAAACAATAGATTAAACAATAATATTAGGTAATTATCATCCTTTAAAATCTAATATCAATTGACAATTCACAGATTAATTGCAATACGAAAACATAATCTTGTTTCCTAACCATTACAAACTTGGAGATTGTGCTGGGAGTTATAAGGACTGTCTGGGGGCGTGGAAAGATCAGACCCTTCCCGGGAAGGAGTGTTTGCCGCATAACGACGAGGAGGTTGCAAAGCCCGTGCTGGTCGACGAGGACTTCCTCCAACATGAGGTGCCCCTAAGAGATCTTCCTGAGAGCTAGCAGCAGAACCCCCTGAGCCTCCGGAAGTATACGGTATACTAGTATTGCCAGAATGCATACCTACAAAACATGGTAAACAATCTTAGATCACTGAAGATAATATTCAACTTACAAGTATGTGATAATCTATTATGCCATGCAGCTACAATTTAGCAAAACATCTGAATTATAATTAATGTTCCAGTGAAAATCTAATAACATAATCATGTAGCTAGTCTTCCAAGACTAATATATTAAATAATGTATGGTTTCCAGTGTTTTAAAGTGAAAAAGCATTAAAATAAATACGGTTCTCTTCTGGACCCTATTTAAGATATTTTCAACTAATAATACAGCAGACCTGAACACAAATGCTGTTGAAGGAACATATAAAATGCCACCTAAATTAGACTTTTCATAGGAAAAAATTCTACTGTCTGTGTTGTGTTTATAAAATGAGTGAAAACTCAAACCTGCTACATATTGAGACTTTATATCAATCATGTGGCAAGTAACCATTGCTTTTGTGTGAGAAAAAAACTACAAAATACAGTACTTTACTCCTATTTTTACAGCTACAATACAACTCCCAGACACACCAAGGAACATCAAAGCAACACCTAACACATGATATCACACACAAGTCATGTCGTCACTTCCATCTTGCCCATACCATTCTAGCCTCCGCAATCATGTCCATACACAACTGACTTGCTTTTACATCCAGTCATCAAATGATATCACACAACTGCAAGCATAACCTCTCGACAACCATCCTTCCTAAGCCTCCCTTCTCAATGAGTACAAAATTAACCTTCAGACCTATCAGAAGAGGCTAGGTTGGGTTAAGTTAGAGGCTCAACGATGGCTGTCCAGGATAAAATACGTAACATTACGCAAGCAAACACACATAGGAAGCTTGCGCCACAAACAACCACAACACAGAATACAGTCCGTGAGAGCTCCTTAAGGACTTGTAGCTGTTTGCACAGGCAACTTAAATAAAGCCAACAATAAAACAACTACACTGTGCTTCAATTACTCATTGTACAATAAACGAAGACGTTTTCCAGAGAATTTTCATACTTATTTTTAAATAACATGAGAAATAGGAAAGCCATTAACAAGACCGTACTATTGGCATTATAACTCATGATGCAGCATAAGCAGAAAAAAGCATTTATAAATTTAAAAAAAAAAAAATTCTTCACACACTAACACTAACCAAGATTTCAAACTTCTAGGAATCGCATACTGTACAGTGTTTCGATTACTTAAGACTTTTTAAGTTTACTGGTGTATTTAGTTGCAGTACACAATGCCCTGTGTGTGTGTTCACTGAAGGAGGTGACTAAAAGGGATATATTCCACTTAAAATAGGGAAGGGTAGAAATATGTCACAGGATGCAGCTATAAAAGATGAGAGGGCAAAGCAATTCGCCATTCCTTGAGAATTTTTTTTAATGTCACAACTGATCATAGACACATTTATCCACCATTTACGTAATTGTACTAACGGAAAAGAGCATTACACTCATAACTTCCTGTGTTTTATTTTTATTTTATTTACTGACACTAAAAGTATGAATGAAGTCAGCATTTACAATTCCCTCACTACGAATCCCAATTACTAACACTAATAAAGTACCTCCTTACATCCTGCAATAAATTTTCTTTAAAGAGCTTCAAACAGAGATCTCCAGCTCTAGTCACCCATAATAGAGCGCTGCTCCATATTACCGCTGCCAGAACAGTGAAAAATTAAGTAAAGATACCATATGAGAGAAGGCCTTGGATACCAACACGACAGGCGACAGAGGCAGATGGGCTTGGATACCAACATGACAGGCAACAGAGGCAGATGGAGACTGCTTATCAAAAAACAATGACCCATATAAAAATGGGTTAATAAAGCTGATGAAGAAGAAGACCATATTCCCTCTTTTCTTAAGGCTTTCCTAATAATCTTGAGTTTGCATATATGTCACCATATATACGCTTTATAGCATTTTTATTTTAAGATTTCCAAACTTGAGAGTAAGCTTTCTTAAAGTTAGAATCACAAAAGGTGCTGCATACCCAAGTTTTGGCTAACAAGTCATTATATACTTCTATACTTTTCTTAATTCATGTCTAAAGGAAATCCTTACATTTGCCAAGAACACAGAAGCTCTCCTACCTATACAGTTTATATGCATTTCTGGAGACAAATCTGTCAATACAGATTATTTAATTTTCTCTCCAGCAATTGAATACCTAAAAAAGGGTCTTTCTGCACTTACGTCCACTCTCATTTATTTATACATTATTTTAAAGCACTAAACTTATTAACCACTTATATAACCACTCTTAAAAATTATTTATTCTTCTTAAAGCTTTTTAGCATTATCTGCATATTCTACTCTTTCCACGTTTTTGCACTATTTGCAAACATATTTAAAAATGCATTTACAGGTTTTGGCAGATTCTTGTGTACAAAAGGAGAGAAGTGGCACTAAAACTTATCTCTGTGGAACCCTAAAAGTAACTTTTATTCAGTTTGCAACACTTACACTGGTTTCTTCAGTCTAAATAAGTTTTTAATCCTCTCCAGCCCATTTCCAACTATCATTGTGCCATGACCATAACTTGTGGCTTTTGATTCAATCTTTCATGAGAGACTGTAATAATAATTTACAAAATAGGAGAAGACTTAAAAATATAGGGAAATCGAGAGTTAAAAACTCTTCCCTTCATTATTATATTCTTTTTCTGAACATCAACTGAAGGGAGAGGTAAGAACACTCAGAATATGATGAAGTGAGGCTTTTAAATACACATAAACTAAAATTAAATTCTTAATAACAATATAAATGAGAATAATGTCTGTGTATAAAATTAAAAATGGAATCCATGCAAAGGATATATTCACATTATAACTTTTAATAGCTTAAACTCTCTACAATATAAATTCCCAAACTACTTCAAAGAATTATATAATGGAAACAAATCTCTAAGTTGTGCATATCAGTCAGTTTGCTACTCTACAGTTGTCATAACCCAATTCTAGAAACACTTAATCCATTTACCAGGTGTTTGCTAAACTACAGTGATATATCTAGAGGAATGAACAAAACAAAAGAACTGAGCATAGCCTGGAAAATACTAGTTACTTTATTTTGAAAGTCATAATATGCATCGTTTTGTTTTCTAAAACATGTAAAACCATTAAGTTTAGACACATCTGCAAACTCTCCAACAATGTAATGTTATGCTAGAACACCACATGTCTAAAACCTCAGTATGGAATGCAAACGTCTAACATAAAAATGATTACGATAAATGATATCTTGTCCATTCAGAAAACTTGAATTAGTAAAAACTGGCATGAATACGCACATTCTGAATTATTACTGGAGTACTTTTTCTATTACTCTCCTAGTTTAATGAAAACCTTATACATATGAAAACCTTTATATCATATCCATTTCTGAATATATCTAACAGAGCTTAGAATACAGTAGTGTATACTACTGGAGTATTCGTAGTGGAAAGAGTTACCTGCTTACCAACACTATATACTTCATCATTATATTAATATACTGTAACTATAATACTTAAACAGCATATTTAAAAGGACATTTTTACTCCATGTTTTTTCAATGAGCTGTAAAATGGACATTTTTACTCTTATCAAAGTCTGAGCTCATGAAAACACAATTCCATCACTGACACCCATACAAATAATGGTGTTATAAACAATGACCTACTGAGTTGAAGAGATATCACAAGATAGACTTCTAAAAGCCTCTCCGAGTAGCTCTGGCGAAAAAATGAGCCGCTCAAGCCATCAGAAAAATATGAACTCAAGAGCTCCTATAATGTAACCAGGTGATAGCTTCAAATGATGTACTGTACATTCAAACTCCTAAGAATTACACCTATGTCAGAATAAAATAAATAAAGAGGCCAAAATGTGATAAAAAAAATTAAGATAAGTTTCATGCCATACTATGTTACTCTCCATATTTGTGAAATATATCTACTAATTATAAAGATCAGAGTATCTAGTGCTGAATATTAACTACCGCTTAAGTAAGAAGAAAAGGCAATATTATTAAAATCTGAAACTGAAAACCCAATCTACGTATGATTGCACAAGCAATTTTTTTTTTTTTTTTTTTTTTTTTTTTTTTTTTTGTTACCATTAAAAACTAGCAAACACAAGAATACAATATTTTCATGCAGACACTTTTCACAAATAAATCTTTCAAAAACTAGAGTTCAGCAGGAAGCATAAACACTCAAAAATAACCACTCACCAATACTCAAAAAATCAAGTGTGAAGCAGATCAATGCCATGTAAAATAATTATATAAGTACAGTATTGGAAAAGCCGCAAAATAAAGCATACACTCTTAGAAGATCTAACTGAAATAAAACAAATACCCAAAGATCTAATATCTACTATAGAACATGAAAATACCACAAGCTCAAATGCTAGCCACATACCTGGTAATCTTGCACCTCTTCTTGGGTCTGGAAGCTTTAAACCTGCAATTTGAACCCCTGTTCAGTTAATAATTGCAAAAGAGGCAGTGAGGGAGAGAGAGGGCAAGAGGAAAAAAAACATTTGGCATTCTTGAAAAAGGGGGGAGCTGGGGATGGTCTAGTGTAGCATTATTGCAGAAACACCAATAAATCTGTTTCAGTTAACAAGGAGAAGAATAAAAGCCGTATACATATATATTTACTAAAAATATTAATGCAAGTGACGTCATTAATCATGAATAAAAATGCAAGCATATAGATGGAACAGAGTTAAATGCAGGCAACAGTAGTACAGTTACTTTATCATTATAAAAAGAGCAATGAGAAGAAACAAACTACAAGTATTCTGTGTTTTTTCTGTCGTACATATTGCCTTCTCCTGCCTGGGTCTGCAGGGGGCTTAACAACAATTGAAAGAAATCCAGTATTTTAAAAATATTTCATAATAGTCTTAAATTACTTATGTATAAAATGTGATGTGTACAGCAAACCATAAAATACATCTCTTAGCATGTTCAGGTAATCATTTTAATAACGAGAAACTAATGGACGAGAGACAAAATCCGTTAAGGTCTGCCAAAAGGTAGAATGGAAACCTAAACAATTTGAATCAAGTCAGAATTTAACTAAAAATAATTTCTAAGGAATTTGGAATAATTTCCAAACTACAACACATAGCACACGAAGTCATTTACCTCTCACATAACAATAAATGACGTTTTTTCACTTCTTATTAAAAAGTATTTCATCTACAAACAGACTTTTCTAGATCATTAAGATAATGAAACGAAAGCATTCATACAATGACCAATTTAGACCAATTAAGAGTATTATCATTACCAGAAGCAGACTTAAATCACATCTAATATTATGTTTAGGTATCTCAATACTTAGCTGAAAACATAGTGATTTTGCTAATACTGTATTAAATCCCACATGATCCAATTAAATCAATCTGATATTCATATGCATGTGAAAACAGAAAGAAAAACAGGAAACTTTTTTTCATCCAGTCCTACAGTTCAAGAACTCAAGCTCAGGCCTTTTCCAACACGCATCGTGGCTGTATATTCATGAAGTACCATCACCCATAATGTGAAGTAAAAAGAAAAAGGGTATGACAAAAATGTATATAAACAGTTTTCCATTCATCTAATACCAGTCACCACCACCCAACGAGTCTTTTGCGAGATACACAAGGCAACAAAATTAAGCACAAAATTCATATTTTTCAAATTCTAAATGAATGATATGCTTTGAAATAGTCTCAACTTCAAATTTGAGTAACTCAATTTTTCCATAAGAATGCGGAAAGAGCCTTTGTACATATCCACACGGAGTGGGTGAAATATATTTTACTGTACTTACTTTCTTCTTGCAAGCGCGCAAGCGCATTTACATCCGCTACATCGGCCAGATGGTAGGAAAAACTACCTTCAGAAGCAGAGCTCATACGATCATCTTCCTCTGAACCTAAGGAGCCACTAGATCGGGCCAGGCACTCACGCGAACTCCCATCTACAACAATAATGAGCGTTAAAATAAACACCTGCTTTGCTAAAACGTAATTGTCTTAGCATACATGAGAAAAGCATATAATATGGTGGCTAATGATTTATAATTCTACCACATACTTAACATCAAGAATAAGAAATCTTCCTCGCCAGTACACCATTACTTTCAGTCTATACAAACCTCTCTTTAGCAAGGAGTTACGATTTTCGTCGTTAACCGCATCCACGAACGGAGACCTTTTCTTCTTGGGTCTCACAAAAGTTCGCGAGTCAATTTCCCCTGAAATTACACGTCAAAATGTCACTCTAACAAGCAGCATGGACAACTCAAGAAAGCATTGTTAGGATCAAGCAAAACAAGCTCTGGTTATTAAATGAGCACTCATCAAATACTTAAGAACCAACTATATTACTCTAATTATTACAGGTCATATTACTGCAATCACAGGTCACTGCTGACAATTACGAAAGACAAGCATAATATCAAATTAAGGTTCTCAGTGCAAATGATAAAAGAATACTTTAATGACGGTAAACTAGCAGTAAATCACATATCTTAATATTAGTAGAGTATTTACAATAAACAAATATAATTTCAACATTATCAGTGCTAATAAAAATAGACAACTTTGCCCTGCTAAAAAGCACATACGGATAAGTAAAAGAGTGTTAAGTAAGAAGCATAAAAAATCATAACACTATACTGCATTTCAAAAATCATATACATTTGCAATTTCATATCACCTGTTGAAACTACCTCAAAATTACCAAGCAGTTAGTAAAATCACAAATGTGTTGTAAAATATAATTAGAATGATAGATTGAAACACAAAGGCATTGTATCAAAAGTACCATAAAATATCTGGAAGAGAGTAAATATATAACAACATTATTTTTACCTAAGAATGAATAAAACTGGTAATATAAAAACCAAATAAACAATATATAAATTTACAGTGTGTGCATGGAGTAAATGATTGTAGAAGGGTTAAATTCATTATACAGTATTTATTAAGGATTACTAAGGATTATTAATTCTAAAGGACCTCTTCAAATAAAATTTAAATTTATATCCTTAATTTGGCAACAGAAACGTAGAGTATGAAAGTAAGAATAAGGGTAAAAAAACATGTATCTTCAATGTGAAATTAACGATA
Organism: Halocaridina rubra; assembly: GCA_037179515.1. Classification (NCBI taxonomy): domain Eukaryota; kingdom Metazoa; phylum Arthropoda; class Malacostraca; order Decapoda; family Atyidae; genus Halocaridina; species Halocaridina rubra. Next base: position 20,895 of record JAXCGZ010011394.1, on the reverse strand, counting down.
CACTATAAAACTGACGCTGAAACTTTACATTTTCAGGAAAAATTTTTATAATAAAAACAAAAAAGTAAATATGTGTGATTACCCTTATCATTCTGTCTTAAACATAATAAAGTGGCATAAAAACGTCTTTATGTAATTATTATAAACGCCAATATCTAGAAATAAACACAACCTGTTATGAGATATTTTGTATTTGGAGAGGATACAAAATGTATTTCTTCTATCTAAAAAAACCTTCAGTATTTAATTAAGCGTTTCAATCTGATAGTAACTTCATAATTTATAATTACACAAAATTACAATTAAACACGTGTACTACCAGTTTCATTAAAAGTACAAAACCCTTACCAATTCTTACATATGCTCTAATACAGATAAACATGCTGTTAGATTACAAAAGCAAGTCAACTAACACTATATTTAAGGCACAAGATTGGAAAAAACCATGATACGCGAGCTATTACCTCTCGACGATGGGGGTGATTCCGGGGATAAGACACCTGAGGAACAAGGGCTGTAGTGGCGTGGAGAATGATTGGGAGATACTGAAACGAAAATTATATTCAAAGTAAAATGGTTTGGAGATACTGAAAGGAAAATTATATTCAAAGTAGAATGGTTTGGAAATATTGAAAGGCAAATTATATTCGAAGTAAAATGCTTTGGAGATAATGAGAGGCATATTATAGCCACACCAGAATGGTTTGGAGATACTGAAAGGCGAATTATATTCAAAGTAGAATGGCTTGGAGATAATGAAAGGCAATTTGTACTCAAAGCAGAATGGCTTGGCGATACTGAAAGGTAAATTATATTCAAAGCAGAAGGGCTTGGAGATACTGAAAGACAAATAACATTTGAAGAATGGTTTGAAGATATTAAAAGTAGAATGGTTTAGGATACTGAAAGGCAAATTATATTCAAAGTTAAATGGTTTGGAGATACTGAGAGGCATATTATAGCCAAACCAGAATGGTTTGGAGATACTGAAAGGCAAATTATATTCAAAGTAGAATGGCTTGGAGATAATGAAAGGTAATTTATACTCAAAGCAGAATGGGTTGGAGATACTGCAAGGTAAATTATATTCAAAGCAGAAGGGCTTGGAGATACTGAAAGACAAATAACATTTGAAGAATGGTCTGAAGATACTGTATTATAAGTAAAATGGTTTAGGATACTGAAAGGCAAATTGTATTTAAAGTAGAATGGTTTGGAGATACTAAAAGTATATTATATTCAAAGTAGAATGGTATGGAGATACTGAAAGGCATATTGTATTCAAAGTAGAATGGTATGGAGATACTGAAAGGTAAATTATATTCAAAGTAGAATTGTTTGGAGACACTGAAAGGCAAATTATATTCAAAGTAGAATTGTTTGGAGACACTGAAAGGCAAATTATATTTAGAGTAGAATGGTTGGGAGATACTGAAAGTAAAAATATATGCAACGTAATATTTTAAACTGAGACAAGAACGTGAAAAAAGGTTATTATTCAAAAAAGACCTACAAAAGCTAGATCAACATCAAAATAACAGAGTCAAAATGATGTAAAATAACTTTTTAAGTCCTTAACTTTCACATTAATTTCCAATATACAAAACTACACAAAACCTGAACTATTCAAAACAGCTTTTTTGATATACACATAACTTTCACGTTCCTAATGAGTGTACAATTTATGTATGAACCTCTATAATATATAATGCTCAAATGTCAACAGTGCAAGTATAAAACTTCAACATTTGTTTAAAAAGAGTAAAACTGACATTTCTGAAACATAAAATCAAATAAAGTTACATTTGAACGAAGATATAAATGATATATAAACAGTACATTACTAAAAATTGTTTACATAATAACTCTATACAAGTGTATATAAAAGCATCAACAAACGAAAATTACAATATTGCATCATTGTGTTCTTATCACAAACTGTATTTGATTTATCAGCCTTTTCTTATATTGGTGATAATGATAACAGAGTTATCTTCAAAAGCGTAACCCCTTAGCTACAAACTACAAAAATATTTACGAAATCAACACCAAGGGTACATCTTTACTAAAAATTTTCCCAAGGGATATCAAAATATATAAAAAAGCGAATTTTATGCTCTAAATTATCATCTCTACTGCTGATCTCAATACAGCCCTGTATACTTGGGCAGAATATATACATGATCCATGGTAGGGGGAGAAAAAGGAAAAACATTTCCAGCTTTGTCTTCCCTAAGGATTGCACAAAGCATCTAAACATCACTCAAAAAAGCTTTGACAGGTTAGGATAAGTGAGCCAGAGGCTGGCAATCCCTCCCAAACCTAAATACCTTTCCTTGTCACAAAACAACTCACAATGTGAACTGGAGAGATGTGATGTGCTCATTGGCAACCTTCATTGGAAAATGTTGGAAAATTTGAAACAAACAATCATGCAAAGTCTATTACACTGATTCTTTTGTTACAGGCATGGTCATCCTGCTACGAATAGAAATACTGTATAAGATGTATAAAAAAAGGAATTAAGAGCATCAAATATCACTCACAAGCAATCTGATCCAGTTTCTGTATCAATGACTTTTTGGTGAGCAACAAGGCCGGATCATCAACGTCTTTTCGCAACCAATCGGAACTGTGCGGTTTGGCATGAGGCGAATCGCACAACCTGGAATAGAGTAAAAAAAAAAAAAAAAAAAAGTGTTAAAGCCTTTACAACAGTTGCTATTATACCACTTCTTACACTGATATTACTGAATCTATTCACTCTGTGGCGATATCTGGAACAATTTCAGCTGTTTAAAAATAATCCTGTGAAGGTTCTTTTTGTTTTACTTAGGTTATTTTTAAGTAAGGGAGAGGGGTAAGAATACTTCCTACGTGTTTCCCTACATGTCGTAAAAGTTGACTAAATGGGGCAGAGCAAGGGGATTGGGAATCCCCTCCTCTTTATTATCATCTTGCACAGTCAATGCATTTAGCTTCAACTCAGCCACCCTGCTTATATGGGGGAATATGGCTTTAGTATATAGCATATATGCTTTAAATATGACTATAGAACATAACAGTACACTTTATTATACAGTATTTGAACAATGTCTTTTTACAGAAATGGAACATTATATTTTCATAATTAGACATTTAACAATTAGTTTTCACAATACTATATTACTAAGCACCTCTTTCATTTGTATTTATACAATGCTAAAAATAAAAAAGTCTGTGCAAAAATATATTTTCTTTTCCAGTAGATTTATCTAAGTAAATTTTACCATCATTTTCATCGAAAATATATATACAGGGGTATTTGCATACAAGTCAATTGGTTTAAACACTCAAGCTGATTACTGATAAATATTATTTTCTATTATTGATATGTTACCTAACCTAAGCTATATCTAACACCCTAAACTATGAGTATAATATGGATATTAGAAAATGTGAAGAACTTTTGCAATCTTTCAGTAATATCTCCATTAACGAAGCCACAAATTATTCTACTGTTTATATGAACTAAAATATTCCATATAAAAGTAGTACGTCCAAAATTTATACCTTAAAAAGAAAAATTACATAAACCACGCAAACAAGAATCTCGCCACATGTTCAGCAATGTGTGAATAAATTCTATTATATCACTAGGTAAACAGTGTTCCTATTATACAAATTCCACCTAAAACAAAAATGAGAAGGTAAATACAAGGTTCTTATTAAAAAAAAACATGTTAAACTATAACAGAAGAGAAAGTATAAAACCATCTAATTATAGCTTTACAATACTCTGATTGCCTTCATAGCTTTGGCTCAAGATAAACTATAATTAAGGCAGACATAAGTATCTCATATTTCTCTGAGTAAGAACACCCAGTTTCTTAGTCTCTTTCACAAGCAATTAAAAAATTAATACAAACAAATTCCTAACTTCAAGAGACCCTCTACAGTTTTAGTTCAAACGGCAGTCTGTTGCATTGTAAATTCGCTTGGTATAAAATTAAAAGGTGACCTATTTCATCTTGAACATGCTTCTAGTAAATAATTAATAATAAGGAATGATAATAACATCAGGAAATACTGTAAATATGTTCGATAATCTTGAAGTAAATGATAATAAATAGAATATATAATGAAGAACAAAAAATTTTACAGTATTGTACTGTACTATGTACAGGTAGGCATTGAAATTACACTTCCAGCCAAACAGTCATAAAACGAATTTGTTTTAAGACGAACCATATAAGGTATGGAGAAATGATTACATGAGGGAATAGTGTAGTACATACTAAAAGAGCATCATCTTTACCTAACACTGTTTAGTTTTATTTTGACATTTATAGCACGATTCTATACACATCATTGTGATATAATGTCAAAATAAAATAATGCACCAAGTCCATTTTATGTGTCGCAATTATTCCCCACTCATATGTGGATGGACACAGATGTGTTGGAATGGGGGCATTAGAGCCAGATGTCCTTCCTATTGCTCCACGGTAGGATTGAATCCACGTCAGTCGCTTTCTGACTCATGCACTTTACCCCTGAGCTAATATGGTTCCCGCGTGTTGCCTGGTCATGCTTGGCTGTGAGACACCAGTGTCATTATCAGAAGAAGTGCACGGGGTAGCTGCTCTTCATTTTTTCACAAATATACAGAACGTCGTCTTAATTGTTTGTCTCTCTGTCCTCTTGTCACGTAACAAAACATTGTGTATCATGCGTTCAATCCATCAATCTCTCATCTTACTGTACCACTTCATTCCAAAGTACTACAGGATATCTCTTTCTCATTAAGATTTTTTTTAGTTGATAGTTCATTTAAACATGATATCCAAAAGTTATCTTAAGTTTTAATATTAAAGTTTTACCTTAATCCTGTGGGCTGTTCTTACTGTTAACTGTTTCTTTAGAAGTGATATATAATTTTAGTTCCATAATTTTTAGCTCACGTGTGCCACTGTTTACTTTACCACTAAAGGTTAGTCTTACCTTTTATTTCCTCCTATAAATTTCTAATTTTTCTGTTTTCACTGTGCTGTGATCCTGTAGGATTTTCTTATTTAATGCTTCTTTGCAAATGATTCAATTTTAATTATTTTAAGTTTTTCATTATTGTGTGTAGTCACTGAGTGGCTAGATAGGATGGCATGTTAACTGGGTACGGATATGTTCGCAAGGCTGGTTTGGGGCCGGCAAGGAGAAGAGATAACAGTATTTGTATGTGATACTCTCAAGTGTGTCTTCCCTTCCAGCTCTTCAAAGTCTGGAATAGACTTTTAGCCTTTATCTGCTCTACAAAATGGCTTAAAAATGTGCACTTCTGGATCGGCTCCTCCATTCATACATGCAGCAATTTCATCAATTTGTATATGAACCCACTCTGCATCTTCAGGATTACAGTGGACCACATGAATGTCAAAACATTTACAACATCTTGAAAGTGGTTCTTATCAGTTAAGATCATCAACGTGGTAGAGTCTGATGGCTTGAAATTAGGTGAGATTACAATAACTCTCTTTCATCCTTTGCACTGCTGAATTGTATTCATCTTAGCGTTGAGACTGATGTCTTCCTTTCCTTCAAAGCAGGTACAGGAGTAGAAGAAGACAATTTCCTCTTCAAAGACATCGTGAGGATTTTGAAAAATGACAGCCGAGACACATATCGAAGACAGCTAACTGCAACAGCTGCTAAGAGCATAAGGAGGATGAGATTAAGAACGAGCATCTTTCACTCAGCCCAATTTAATTGACTTTATGACACGCACTGGAACAAGGTGATGGTATGCTTGTCTCGCATCCTGGGAAGTAATTTTACTTCTAGAATAACAGTATAGCCTTACATTTATCGACTATCTGAGGTTGACCATCTTAAGTTCAATTTCACAGGCTAAAAATAAACGGATCTGACTGAAATACAGTACAGATTTTAAGAATATATTATTTTCATTCTCCTCAAAAGCACATCTAATCCAGTGAAGATGTATACAGTAATCCATATGAGGTTTGAAATAAAATCAGACTTAAGTTCACCTATTGATGTCATATTAAAATATTGACGACTAAGAGCAAATAATCACTATGGCGGTCAAACGACAAGGATTTTATTTGAAAAATCACGAAAAGGCTGGATGAAGGATTCTAAAATTGCTATTGCAGATTTTTATTGTATATAATTGAAAAGCCTTGAGAAAGATAGGAAAAAAGTGTACTTAACACTTTTCTTCTTTATTATGTTTTGATTATTTGGTGATATTAGATTCTGTTCCAATTTTTATCGGATAGACTGCTAGGTCATGAAACACACACATTACAGTATCCATACATGATTTACAAACCAAAACAAAACAAATACATCAATGTGTGATTGTAAAACCCAACTGTAACTAATCATGTCCAGAAAAAATTATATTCGAAAATGACAACTGAGCAAGATATGCAAATGTTTGTGTCAAAATGTAGTTTCTTAAACAGCATTTTCAATTCTATAAAGTACAGTCATTCAGGCATACAATATCAATAGTAAAATAATAACACATTAGGATTTCTCATTCTGATTAGTATCAACGACTCACTACAAGATAAACATACGGTTATGATATGAAATACCAATTACTAAAACGAAACCAGGTGAGTCTCAAGAGTCTTTTAAATTTAAAGTTTTTCTTATCATACTGTTGCTACAGTAGCTAAAGATAATAGCTTTGTGCGGCACATATTACAGGCTCGTTCCATGCTAAGTCTACAGAACTAAACAACTTGAGTGACACATACACTGAAGGCTTTCAAATGTGAACTAAAGTACAACTGAACATTTCATAATATCAGTAATTGCAAAAATATTTTTCTCCCCCCCCAAAAAGAAATACACAATTCGTCTCAATTCGAATGGATGTGGACATATACCAGTTGGAGATGAAGGACTGAGGCAGGATGTCCCTCCTAACACTCCGTTGTGGGATCAAACTCACAACAGTCACTCCTCAACCTCAGGCGCACTACCACTCCGCAAACGCGCTCCACAGCTGCAGTAACAAGTGTGATAGGGCAAAATATGTAAAATCTAATGAATACTCTCTTCCACACCTTGCACAAGTGAAACATGGATTTCAAAAATACCAAAATAATCCATAAAACAACTAAAAACAAGAAATTAAACTCTCAACTCATTTCTTACCCGGGGTTGAATTAACCTATTATGATAAATTTCATTAAGGTTTTTTTTTCCAAGCAGGGTGCGTAAAAGTAAATATTTCTCAACTGGTTACGAACTGGCCTAACCTAAAACAATGTTAAATTCGTGAATCTTTTTCCTGGACTGGGGCTTAAAAGTAAGCACAAATCACACACTTGATAAGCTTCAATAAGGCTGAAAATAAGAAAATTTGGATTTTTCACAGATTCACAAAACACAAATTCTTGTCTTTGACACTCACCAAGTTTCATCATCGGACAAGTCTGTCTCTTCGAGACCTATAGTATCCATGGCCTCTAAGTTGGCACCCACGGTTAAGGGTTGGCACCTAGGTACCAAAGAGCACTCAGTATTTTCTTTCCCACCCGCAGAAGGCGTAGGACTCCCTTTCATCAACTGTTGCCTCTCTGAGCGCAGCTCCTCATTCTGCAGTTCCAACTGCTTGACGAGGGCCTGTAGTTTCTTCACCTCGGCTTCTGTATCCCCCGGCTCTAGCCTGTTGTCCATGATCAAGCTCATTTTGAGGCTAGAAAGGGCATCAAACCGATAGCAAACGCAACGGAGGGATCACATCTGCTGGGGATAGCGGTGGGATTTCACTTGGCATCGTTAAAACACCTACTGATTTCACTCGGATGTCAAGAAGGAAAACAGATCGGGGCGACATCTCGTAGTGGCCCTAGGGACTAAATGGCAATGGGGGCTACGGCTGTTTCGCCGTGGATTCGCCGCCTTTCACCCCTGATGTTCGTAGGGGAGACTCGCAAGAAACAGACGTAGAACTTTGTTTGAATTTTATAATTTGTTTATATAGATATATATGTATACACAAATATATAAATAAATAAACAAAAATATATACATCATGAGTAAATAAATAATTAAGAATGAAAAAGTAAATAATAATTAATCATAAACCATAAAAAGTAACAATGCTATGTAGTACGTATAAAAAAAGTAAATAAACAAATAAACGTAGAAACAGATTTACGAAAAAACCGAAGCAGTTAACGAGGAAAGAAAATATAATCATAGATTACTTTTCATCTGATGCAGACAAAGAATTATGAATACACTTAAGAAAACGAAGCTATACACAAAGCAAGAAACAAATAAATAAACAAAAGAAGAAACACCTACTACCCATTGTTTCAATGTGTAATCTCTATCTCCCTATAACATATGACTCTCTCCCCCCAGTTCCAGA
>JAXCGZ010011394.1:7500-10000 GCA_037179515.1 Halocaridina rubra | reverse complement strand
AGTGTTAATTCTACAGGAATAGAGCAATATCATTAGACCTAATTGTGGTATGTTAATATACATAATTAAGGAATATAAAAATAACTTTTGTAGCTGAATTCCATACAAAATTCATTAGCTATATATAATTCTGAATGTACATATATTACCGACAAAAACGACACTCAAAGCATACTACCTTGTCTATTGCAATTTCCTTCTACATTATTTTATGAGTGTTGCAACGGAACAGACAAGAAAATTGCCCTCATCGTGCCCGGGGACCAAGAAAACATTGCAACTAATAAAAAAGTATTAGTTTAAGGGCAAGGCAGAAATAAAAGAATGATAGACACTAGTAAAAGGACAGGCTGAGAGAAGAGTTGAAACAACGAAGACGAGAGATATAGCAGGTTTTGGTCCTGAGATGACGATAGAGCAGCTTTTGGCAGGAAGATGGATCATAAAAATGACAGGAGAAAGAGAGCTCCAGAGTCTGGGGCTGGAAGGGAAGAAACAGTCACTGCACTGACCAATTCGCGAGCTGTAAATCTCTACACAGTACCTGTGAGACGAGGCCGCTTGGCGAGTGCTACACGGCCTTGGCAGAGGATAGAGAGGTGCAACTCGCCAACTTAGGAAGAGAATCCAGATTAGAAGTTATAGAAGGGTCACTGATATATCTGAATGCCTTAGATTCAACCCTATCAAGAAGATAAGTATAAGAAGAAGTACCTCAGACGTGAGAGCAATATTCTATTAATATACACATATGAGCTAATACATGATAAGTGCAAAGAAAGAAAATTATACACTTTGGTAAAATACATGTATACCCAATTGAACAAATGAAACATTTTCTCTGTTAAAGCAAATAAAATCTTTGAAAATTCACAAAACTAATGTTTTCAGTAATCGCTGACGAAGTAAATAAAAAAACAGCATAAGTAAATACTGCTGTTGCGACTTCAAATCCTGTCTAGATTACGTAAACTCTTTTCATACGTATATAAGTCAATAGAACAAGTTAGTGTGCAATAAGAGTATAACACAAAACACATTACGTAAATACAAAGTCTTACTTACCCATCTCAGATTTGTTTGTTTTTTATATCTTGAATACTTACATTTGTGGTTGTGCTAATTATTTATGTTTTGAAATCTACATAGAGTTTTTCCAATGTTAATGAACCCAAGTTCTATTTTTATCATAAAACGTTCTCCACGTAAGTTCAAATCACTCGAATATACATGTAGACATCATGTTAAAACATATACTGGCTTATAATAATGGATTTACCTAAATGTCTTCAAGGGACTATTCTTGTGTTCGTAACTCCCCGTCTCCAGGTCGGTTATTTTCTAAGCTATAGGACAGTTATCATATCTTTTCTTAAACTATGAATGCATTTAGCATTTACAACTTCTTTGCCTAGCGGATTCTACTTACCAATTATCTGTTCAATACAAAAAGTACTGCTTGACGTCCTGAAAAGAAGTTTTTATGTATGTATGTAATGACCTAATTGTAATTACCTAATTGTGTTTACGAGAAAGAGCCCAAACCTCGTATCTTCCCGTCTCCTCATCGGTTCCATTTTATACTTAGTCATACTTATCATACCTGTCCTTAAAACTAGTGATTGAGATAGCATTAACTACCTCCTCGCTTAGCCAATTCCAATTATCAACTACTCTTACACTGAAAAAGTATTTCCTTACATCCTGCAAACAAGTTTTCTTACCAAGCTTCAAACTATGACCTCTAGTTCTAGAGCCAGCCATATCAAAATATCGATCCCTATCCACTCTATCATAACCATGAAGGAATTTAAAGACTGTCACCATATCCCCCCTCACTCTTCTAGCTTCGAGTGATGGTAAGTCTAATTCCCTCAGCCTCTCATCATAACTGAGATTGCGTATTTCTGGCACCAGTTTCGTGGCATGTCTTTGAACTTTTTCAAGCTTAGCTATGTGCTTTTTCAAGTGTGGATTCCAAAAGGGGGCTGCATATTCAAGTTTTGGCCTCACATAGGTTACATAAATATTTCTGAACATTTCCCTTGTCCATGTGCCTGAAGGCTACCCTTACATTTGATAAGAATGCATATGCTGCCCTTACTATGCCATTTATATGTATTTCTGGAGACAAATCTGCCAGTATGTTTACTCCTAGATCTCTCTCATTTTCTGCTCTTGAAGTTGTACTCCAGCCACCGAGTATTCAAGCTTGGGCCTTCTTGCACTTGTACCCATTCTCATTACCTTACATTTTGAAGTATTGAATTTCATTAGCCACTTTTCTGACCACTCATGCAGACTATTTAGATCTTCCTGAAGTTCCCTACCATTGTTCTCGTTTCCTACTTTCTTCACAATCTTTGCATCATCTGCAAAATGTATGTATGTATGTATGGTGGATGGTGGATGGATGGATGGATGGATGGAGATGGATGGATGGATAAATGTATGTACCAATAGCTGGTAGAACATTCAATCAATTTGCAAATTTTAGACG
>JAXCGZ010011394.1:0-2500 GCA_037179515.1 Halocaridina rubra | reverse complement strand
TTCAACAACAACAACTACTACTACTATTACTACTACTTTAAATTGCACTCATCAGCATCCATAACTATACGGGTCGGCAATAAACCGACCATAACTTTTCAAATTGTTTCACTAATATTTCCTCCATTCATTGTCAGGACGACAATGTAAATGTGGATATGCATAATTTTTTTTTTCACTCGACTGCAAATTTACAACATCCTATATCATTTATGCATTATATTCACAGGCGCTGGAGTGATACAAATAGCCATTTCTTTTACCTGTCGAGGCTATGCATGCAGTCTATAAAACCGAAAAGAATTACTGAATTAAAATAGAAATTGTCGATTTTTATTCGAGTTATTTAGGGTCTGAAAAGAGGACTACCGCTATACGAATACACTGACACCTGAAAACTATTTGCGAGTAATTTCTTAGATAAAAAAAGAAATAAGAAGAACTGTATGTCTACGTGAAAGGAAGAATAGATATATCTGTAATATCAGATTCCATCTCGTCTCCAAGCCACACATTGGCAAAAATAGGTGTGCTCAAATTCTCTTAAAACTTAAGAAAATTTATCAACGAAAAACTGATAACGTATATGCAATTTTTTTTTTTTAATTTAAGTAACATAAAAATGATCTAACAGACAAACAGAGGGACACGTTGATATCTAACACTATCAGCAACAGTCGGAATAATAATAATAATAATAAAACAAATGCTATCTATGATCATCTTTAAGTTGCAGCTCACAAGCTCAGTCCTTATTTGAAAAGTTGCCCTACCTCCTACACTCACCCGGAACACGGCCTGACTAGACAAGAGAGAGAGATTATTTATTATTTTATTAATTTATTGCGCCAAGGCGTCAGACATTACATGAGTTCATACAAATAATGCTTCAAATGGATATAAAACCAAGAATTGAACATGGTTTACAGGGAGGTGTACATATTGATAAAACATTGCTGCATACTAACACACAACTCACAGAATGGCAGCACAGAGTACATTATATGCAAAAGTAAAGCTCAGAGAAACGCAGAATGCACAAACAGAATTATACAGCAACATACAGAAAATATATGTATAATTCAATATAATTAATGGCCACCAAAGTGAGGAAAACGAGCAAGAATAACATCAAGGTTGTCATCATTAAGTAAAAATGAGCAGATCTGTATTAAGTTCTGACCTCGTGGTAAAACATCTCTCACTGTGGGGCACTGAAGACAATAGTGGTCAAGAGTGTTAGCATTAGTTCGGTCGCATAATGTACAGGAGGTGTACTGTGGCATATCTAGAGTCTGGGAGACCTGCCATAAAGGCCGATACCCCATTCTGAGCCGAGCACTAACTACATTGTTTTTCCGCACCATTAACCCGCGTCTGCGATACTTGTAGCGACTGTGAAGGAAGTGATCATGGTGCTGTATGGACACACTGTTGGCCCTCTCCGTGTCCCTGCGCTGGACCGTCATGGCAAACCCAGCTGAGTAGATGATGTTACGTAGGCATCGGAGGGAGGGCTCAGCGTCCACAGCATGCCCATCCAGCATACAGGCCGCCTTGGCAAGACGATCCGCTGTGTCGTTGCCAGTCAGCCCAATGTGGGATGGAGTCCACACAAATGACACAACAAGAGAAGCATCCCGAGCGGCTGCGAGGCGACATAGTATATCTCCCACAGCACGGCCACAGATAGGTCTTGGCGAGGATAGGGCTTGTAGGGCCGATTGGGAGTCACAAATTATTACCCCATTCACTCGTCGTCGAACAAGGAGAGTCACGGCATCCAAGATGGCATTCAGTTCACAGTAGGTGGAGCTCGACGAGGTGGGTAGTCTACGGCCAATCCATGAATCAGCCGGCACAGGCGGCTCCATGGTGGGGGAAAACACAGCACATGCCGCCCTCCCATCTGCTTGCACAGAACCATCAACATAGACGTGGTGTGCTGCAGGGACAGACGTGGATACATCAGCGATAGTCTCCAGAGCTAACTGTCTCTGCAAGGGGGGATAGACATCCTTTGAGGTCGGTGTATATGTGACAGCGGGGAGGGGGACACGCCAGGGTGGTAAATCTGGGACAGCCGCCTGCACTGGCAGGTCGATGTCATGGCCACGGAGAATGTCACTCACCACCCTGATAAGGTTATGACCTCCTGCTCGAAGTGGGAGCCTGGGTGCGTCTGGATCAAGGGACGTCCTCATGACAGCAGAGAAGTACGGAGCAAGAAAGGGGTAGTGAAGACACTTAACAGTAAAATAGGACACATTGGCATAAATCCTCTCCACAAGAGGGGGTAAGTTGAGCTCCAACTGCATACTCACAATACGGGTAGAGAGAGAACATCCCAAGATAAATCTCATGACTCGATTCTGGAACTTTTCAAGTGGCTCGAGAGCTGGTTTAGGAAGTTGACACAAGGCAGGAGACAGATAGTCAACCACTGACCGAAGTAGTAGGATGTAGAGGGTCCTCGCCACTGGGATGGAGACTCCTGCAG
>JAXCGZ010011393.1:112500-166724 GCA_037179515.1 Halocaridina rubra | reverse complement strand
TCTACATTTGGATATCTGGATGAATTGTATATTATTTTATCTCTTTTATTTTTATCCTGATTTACCCTTGTTCTGACCCCTAACTCCATATCTGATTTCATTTTACCTGTTATCCATTTTCAATACTGTTAATCTTTTATTTCTGACCATACTTCATTTACTCAATTATTTTCATTGTTCCGCCTATATTGTAAATCCCTTCATATTCACCCAGACCTCCATCAGACGTTTTGGTATACTGTTGCCACTGGTTATTTGAGTTGTTTATTGTTCTTTGTCGTTGTACCTCTTGTACTGTATGTGTACAGCATATATGTGTGCGCACGCACTTACATGTACATATTTACCTAATTTTACTAACGGTAAAAGAACCGTATGCTCGTAACTCCCCATCTCCTGGTCAGTTTCATTTGCATTGTGTTGTTGAGTACGGAAAGTTGACTCTTACGCAGCAAGCAGTAGAGGTCAGAGAAGCAGAAAGCTTTGCAGAAGTACAAAACGACGACAAAATTATGAAAACCTGGAGGGGAAAATATAGTGAAGAAGAGAAGCAACCATTGGGTTACCCAATATTGGAGGAGGAATCGTCGGGGGAAGAGGGAAGAGTGGGGAGGCATTGGTCAGCCGCAGCTACATTATTGGGTTTGCTGTTGGGCCCTCCTCGGACGCGATAAGTGATATTAGCCGATATTACCTTCCTTGCATACGATCTCCCCTTCTTTTCATCTCCCCATCTGACCCCCCCACCTGCTATTTCTTTCCCATTTATTTTTTCCCTCCTATTCCTTACCCTGATTTTCTTTCCTCCTCTTCATTTTCCTTCTGCCATTTCCTTACCCAAATTTCCCTTCCCGCCTCCTCCTCTTATTCTTCCCCTATTCCTTTCCCCCTCCTGCGCCTAACCTCGGTTTCCCTTCCCTCTTGTCACCCCCTTACCCCCATTCTCCCCTCCTGCTGCTTACCCCGTATTCTTCTACTTCTCCAAAGTCTCCTTTCCCTCCTTCTTTCTCTCACCTCAATTCCCTCGCCTATGTCCTTTTTACCCTCCTGCTCTTCATCAGGTATTCTCCATCCCCTCCCCCAGTTATACCCTCTCCCTTCTTTGCCTTTGATTCTCTCCCCTCCCCCTTTTGCTTCTTCCTTTCTACCTCTTATCTCTAATCTTCCCCTACCCCAGATTCCCATCTCTCCTCAAGCTTCTTACCTGTATCTCTCCCCTTCCTCATATCCCCCTTACCCTTCCCTGCTCCTTAATCCCCCCACACTCTCCCATTTGGCTTTTCCTCTCTGCATTCGTCCGTCCTTCCTCGATCATGTAGGAAAATTCATTTTCTGTCTTGGCTCGTCTTATGCGTGTGTGTATATGTAATGTATGAACGTATGTGAGTATACATAAGTGTATTCTTGTACTCACCATTTTCTTTAAATGAGCGAGACAATTTTCTACTCATGGGTTTTGTTTATTAATATTTGTATATATGCCATTATACGTGTATGTGTACCTATTGTTTTAAAAGAAAAACAGAACGCATATTATATATGACTAAATATATGTATAAATTTGCATATGAGATAGAGCAGGAATATCCCACTTCCGTGTTTCATTGTTATCTCTCACGTATCTATTACGGATAATTCTTGATAATGTACTTATTTATTCAATTATCTTATTAATACTGTCTTATGTCTATGGTGTATACTTTACTTGAGTGCATATTTATTATCTTTAATATTTTTTTGCAGACAGGATATGCATTTTATACATATCAATCTATGTATTGTTTTGTGCAGTCCAACGATTTCAGAGTATTACCAATATACTGTATTTATACATATTTGTTTTCTTTTATCTTTTTAGTATGGATCAGACGACTTCAATCAAGATTCGCCGAGGTACACGTCACCTAAGCCTGGCGGCCCATATGGGGACTCCTATTTTGTCGGTGAGTACAGTACATGGCCATGTGATTTCATCTGGCCATGCGTGTCTAGAACTCTAGATGTCTTTACGTTTGAGCATTTGATGGTTCAGCCAACTCCGTGTGAATTGAAGTCTTTTTATTGGTTATGAAATATCTTTAGTTTATAAATTTGGACGTATTATTAAGAGGGGCTATCGAGATAGGGTTGGTCTTTGCTTATTAATTCCTAAAGATAAGGAGTTGTGGTTTTTCACTCATAAGTTTGTGTTGGATTAGCTTTCATTTATGAAGAGAAAATATGCCTTGTGATAGACAATGTCTTTGGCGGCCATGTTTTTAGTTTACCCGTACTTTTCGATGCATGAGACGTGGGGGTTATTGCATCATTTATACCAAACACAGTATATATGTTTTTTGTTTGCATCACCTGTTGAGTTGCCAGAGACTACTTCACTTGGAATGGTACAGTTTTCTTATTAGTACTTCAGGAATAAAAGCGAAGCAGGTGATGATGTAATTTCACTGCAGGAGCCACAGACCAAAAGGTTTCTCAATAAAATTTGTTAGGTGACCGGAACTTTGATGGTGAGGGAAGCCATTAACCTCTTATTATCCATAGAGATTCCTTCAAAGAGGTTCTCTGCAGATCACTTCGGATTTTGCTGAACTCTCGTGTCTGTACCCTGTAGCAAAATATTTCTTTAATTACTATTATATATATATATATATATATATATATATATATATATATATATATATATATATATATATATATATATATATATATATATATATATATATATACACACACACACCACACACACACACACACACACACACACACACACACACACACACACACACACACACACAAAAGCCACATCCCCGTATAAGGGAAGGTGGCTGGGTCAAAGCTAAAGCATGATTCTTTGTGGAAGGAAAATTTAAAGGAGGGGATTCGTAGTCCCCTCGCTCTACCCCGTTTAGTCAACTTTTACGACTTGTACACAAATACGGAAAAGGTATTCTTGCCTCATTCCACATTATTACGACTTGTTATTAATTCTGATTTGGTAAGAGTGTCTTAGTAATGGCTTTAAAAGAGCCTCTTTTAAGTCAGGTTGAAATAGACATAACTCTACTGATATTTTGTTAGATGGTATACTTGTATAAAGGAGAACAATTGTTAAAACCGTGACATGGAATTAAAGGCAAAAATTACATGTTTGCATTTTTTCCATGTGTGTAATATTGATTTATTTGTTAGTCTCTAGTTTTTTTATATTCTTTGATAGTTTTGTGATGATATTCCTCATTTCCTTGACCTTATTTTCTCTATAGATCTTGTCACAAAAACCTTAAAAAAAAAAAATACAAACACTCACCCACTAATGAATGAGTTTGTTTCCAGAAGTCAGTTCATAAGTAGAATTTTTCGTAAGTTGTGTGTGTAGGTTAAAAAAAAAGCACTATACCGTACATGCATATGCATATGCAGTACTGCACAGTATTTAGGCTAAAGACGCTTAACTACTACATAAAGCATAAAGTATACATTATTAATTAATTTTAATACAGTAATAATAATGCAATAATACAGTACATTACAATATTACTTACATTAATACATGGATAGATAATGTGAATGTTTTTGTTCGTATCTGCGAATGTTTGTAACTTGGTTCGTAAGTAGTGGAGTGTCTGTAAGTGTTCAGAATCTAATAACTGGTAGATTTAAATGAAATGCATTTGTCTTATCTTACCTGTAGGTGCTAAGATAGAGACGGCCTCGTCTCACAAGTACTTACTGTGTGGAGATTTGTAGCTCATAGATTGGTCGGTGCAGTGACTGCTTCTTCCCATCCACCTCCAGACTTGAACTCTCCTCCTCCTTTTGTCTTCCTTAATTCTTATAACCTATCTTCTTTCAAAAAGCAGATCTATCGTCATCTCAGGGCCTAATCCTGCCATATCTCTAAGTCCTCAGTACACTTACTATTCTTTCAGCCTTTCCTTTTCCTATTATGTATCACTCTTATTTTTGCTTTGTCATTAGCCCTCTGCTTTTTTGTCTTAATGTTTTCTTTATGGTCGGGCATGACGAGGGTAATTTTCTTGCCTGTCCTGGTGTCACACTAAAAAAAAAAAAAAAAAAAAAAAACTATTATGGGTACCTCACATTTACAAGAAGCTAATATACCTTCACTCACCCTTAGCTCCTTGGGGATAAAGGGCTGCTACAATTCCCCCTACCACCTTGCTTGTGTCATCCACAGGGTAAGTGGGTAAGGATCTTTTGCCATGAGGCCAGACATCCTCTTCTAAAAACAAGCCAAAAGCATGGTCAACAATCTGTTATAGGTTTGTGAAATCTGTAGCACTCTTCTTCTTGAACATCTTTCAGGTGTATAATATTATTTTTGATTCCCTGATCTCTTTCTTGTAACTTTGAAATTGTTCAGCATCTAAGACTGAGGCAGACATGATCTGGTCACTTTTAATATGATTCCAACCAGTTTTGTAGACTTAGGCAGACAGAATCTGGCCACTTCTAATGTAATTCCAACCTGTTCTGCAGACTTAGCTAGAGAGCATCTAGCCACTTAAGTGTGATTCCAACCATTTTTACTGTCTTAGGTAGACAGAATCTAGCCTCTTTTAATGTGATTCCAACCACTTTCACTGACTTAGACTGAATATAGCCACTTTTATTGAGATTCCAGCCTGTTTCTTTTATAATTCCACTCCTTTATTATGTGAAGCTGTGTCCTTTGTTATACTAGTACTTGAAATACACATTTTTCAGATTTTCTTTCCAGAAAGTTGATTTCTTTCACTTTTGGCTTATATGTTTGTTTTCTATCTTTTCTTGACATTAACAGAATCCCAAGATATTACTGCAGGAAGAGCTAACCCCACATTTGGCTGTTTCTTCATCTTTTTCTTTCTGACAGACTTTAGTCTCATTAACAGTATTTGCTTAAACTTCATCATAGCGGTGGCAACAAGATTCCTTTCTTTCTATTTATCGAAAGTTGTAATCTGTTTGATGGTATGCAGCAGACTTAGTTATGATTTCTTTTATTCACAAGTTTTAGTCGTTTTCATTTAATGTGGCAGACTTGGTTGGGAAATTATTTGATAATATGCTGCAGATTTGGTCTGGCCCCAAAAAACCTAACAGCAGCATGATGGTCTTTCCCTGTTGCTTTCATACTTCACAATACATTTTCAAAAGTTTCCTTATAGAGGTTTTTTCTTGTTTTACTTCTTCAAGAAATGAGGACCCTTTTTCTGATATATCCCATGCTTTAAATCTATCGGTCTACTTTTTTTTTAGGAATAAGTACTGTATGTTTAAATTATTATTGGTTATTGTCACAGTATCTGTGTCTTTGATTTTAACCAATGCTAGCGTAGGCGGTTTTGATAGTGTTCTTAGGAAAACTGGTCCTGTTCTGGTAATTTGCCAATACGGAAGGTTCCCTTCTTATGAACAATTGAGTTACGAACATTCACATATGAACAAAACCTGCCCATTATCTACCCATGTACTAATGTATGTATCACTGTACTGTACTATTACATTATTTTTACTCTATTAATAGTTATTAATACTGTATACTTTACTGTTTTATGTAGTACTTAAATACTGCACATTAGTGCATATGTAGTACAGTACTTTTTTTTTTTTTTACCTAAATACACCTGATGAGCAATTCTACTTATGAACAAACTTCTGGAGACTAACTCCTTTGTAAGTTGGGGAGTGTCTGTACTTCTTAACATCTTGTTCAGAGTGTCATTTGCTACGGCAGATTTATTTAAGCTGTCCATATACCATATGTTGTTACCTCTGTTTTAGTCTGCAATATATAACTTCTTTGATCTCTGAATAATATTTTGGTTGCTTTTTCTAATTACAGATAGCGGAGTTAGTGATGTATGGGGTGCCTCAGGTGGTGCTAGTGGAGCGGCTGCGGCAGCAGCAGCAGCGGCAGGTGCCGTAGGAAGTTATCCTTACCCTTCACCGTCCATGATGGGTCCCTCCACTCACCTTACGCAACCTCCTTATATGACGACGCACCTACAAGACCCCATGGTAAGGCATTCAGAGGACCTTAGTATGGTTTTTATTTTTGCTCTTCAGCTGAAAAATTCCTGGGTATTAGTACCTTGGGGTATGTGAGCTGTATATTCCCAGTTCAATAAGTGTTTCAGGGAAATATACCTGTAAAATCAGACTTCAAAACAATATATATATATATTTTTTTTGGGCTTATATATATATTTGATTTACAATTTTTTATTTTTTATGCATTAAGATATATACACTGATGTTTTCTGTAGGGATATGATCATATGGCAACTGGTTTACCCCCGATGTCTTCGTTTCGTGGCCCTGGTGTCAGTAGCACAACGGGTGGAGGGTCGGTGGCAACTTCTTCGCCCTTATACACACACTCACCGGTGCCTCATCACACCCAGGCCACAGCCACAGTTAACACAGGAGACACTTTAAGCAAAGCATTATCTTCTGTAAGTATGATATAGAATACAGGCATTTTAGTTTATCCCTTGCATTTTTTCATCCCAAAAACATCGTAAAAAGAACCACACGTATGTTTCTTATGTAGTCTAAGAACTAATAATTATTATAAACTTTTGACATGGACATCATCCTTACACATGGCCTGGCGTCAGTTAAAGTTTCATAATGCACAACTTTCTGATCAGCTTTGGATGTGAAGTAAACATTAGGGTTCTCCTTATATCTTAATCTCGTGTGAAGTCACCCTTCTTAATGAACACTCCGTCAAATGCAGAAGTTTTTGGTGCTTAAGACACTGCTCTGAAAAGTACTGTATATCTGAATCAATTTACACTTTAAAGTACTGTTCGGAAGTGCGGTTTTGACATGTGATTTAAGTGCATTTTATACTTAACTGTGTCTCCTGTTTTTTTAGTTTTTCTACATGTTAGCTTCATTCTGTAAAATGAAGGCAGTTTTTGTGATGAAAAATACTGTAGCATTTTTAAATTACGTGGAATAGCACTGTTCTCTTTTTATTTAGTCAGGTGTTTATTTTTAATAAAATATGTCCTTACTGAACTCAAGCTCTTAAAAATACTAATTAACCGTAGACACTTTTCATTTAATTTAATGGTGCACTCACTGACCTTGGCTAGTTGTTTTACATAGGATGTCACTATTTTCTCCAAATGTGTCTAGGGACCAGAAGTTGAGTGAGTCACCTTTGGGATATTATGGATGAAATCAAGACACTAAATCTAGAGTTGGCATTGGTGTATTTTGCCTTTTAACTTGCAATATTAGCATGTAGAAATTGTATGCTATGCCAATAGATGTTGTATATTGAGGTATATAGTAGGTAAATAATAAGTCATTAACTCAGTTTAGGAACTGTACTATGCATCACTCGTAGCACTTACTGATAAGAGGCCAAAATAGGTCATTTTTTCCTGCTAAATTGCAAATTTGTGTATATTTAATGTAGTAAGTATATGCTGTTTTGTGTCAGATTTACCCTGGGGAACAAACTTCGAGCAGCTACAGTAGTAATCCTGGTACTCCAGTCTCAGCCACCTCTCCACCTCCACTCACATCAGGGGCATCTAGTGGCGCCCCTCAACAGTGGCCACAACCTCACACGCCCACCTCACCTCACTACGACCGATCTCTTCCCATGGTAAGTCAGCAGTTATTGACTATTTTCATCTCTCTTTTGTCTTGGTACTTGATCATCTTGCACTTTTTTAATTCTGGTTTGCAAAATATGACACCTTAAGCTGTATTTAAATAAGCGTTGTGCATTTGCTATTTCATTTTGCAATTGCCTTTTTTTATGTTTTGGCACAGCCAGCATCCATTAAACATCTTTGCCATCGTTGTAAGCAGGCACATCATGCATGATTGTAGTTTCACAACTTTGAATGTATAATTCTTTTTTTTTTGTGTTTTTGTCATTTGTTCATATGCAAATCATTTTTATTTCTGGATTAATATTTATGATTATGAATGTTATTGCATTGTGTACGGGACACTGTATGTTGTCTTAAATATGGTTAGTGTGTGACCATTTAAATAAAGACTGGAATAGCACCCTGAGTTACATATAAGATGATTCCTAAGAGATGAAGCAAGCCATATTATTTTATATTTATGAGTACTATTTATAGTACTTATATCAACCAAATAGTATCTAGAATATATAATACCATAAGCTCTTAGTGTTTTGTTGGAACATGAAGATATTGCTATTGCAAAGATATTGCTTTATAATTTTGAATTCTGGTATTCATTCACTTTATTTCACTTGGACCTTTACTACGGCACCATTCAGGGGTTATTGCTTCCTTTCCTTTCACTTGGGTTCTAGTTTTGTCCCATATTGGTCAGGAGTTGACATATAAATGAGTATTATTTGGATGGAGATGACATTTTTCTATTTAATCAGTGCTACACCTCTGCTAACAACAATTACAAATGACTCCATATTGAGTTTTGTGTGGCTGCACTATTGTTTGCCATTTTATGTCACTATAAAAATCCGATTATTGAGGTAGACACACAGGTTGGAGCTGTGGAGTTAAGACTGGATGCTTTTCCTAACTCTGTATTGAGCTTGAACACGGATTTGTCACTTTCAGAGTTGAACGTTCTAACCATTGCACTACTGCAGTCCCCTTTGTATGGCTGTATTTTTCTTTTTCTTTTTGAGCTTGATTATAGAAAGTTTTGTTTCAGTTAATATTAGATATCTTCGAATTTGTAACTTCTCAATGGATGTGATTGTATTTGTTGATGCATACTAGATGTTATACGTTGCTTGGTTGTTGATTGTTAAGTCTAATGCATTACTGGAAAGGTGCATTTGGTCATAAACACCCATGCTATTGTATATGTTCAGAGGTAGCGCAACACAATTATTAATGCCAAAGGTTTCATATCAGATCTAGGTAGTCTTTAGAATGGGACAGGTAAAAACCTTAGCTTAAAGAGCCTTGTGTAGATATACATCACCCTTTTTTTTATCTCTTATGACAACATGCATGTTGTCTAGTATACTGACCCAGCATGGATATTTTTTTTAAATTTTTGGTTTATATTTTTTTATGATAATTGTCTTTAAACTGCACCTCCTTGGTTTTTATTTAATTTTTTGCATGTTGTAGATTTCTCTTCACTCAACTCTGCATGTTTTTGTTTGACATCTTTTCTTCTTTGTTGCACCTTTAGCCACGTATGGAGGAGAACTTAGAGTCTGCAATCGACTACCTTCGCGATCATGGTATAGAGGTACAGTAACTTTGATGCACCCTTTAGCCTCTGGTACTTTTGGGAGAAATTACTGTAATTGTTTTCCACATATTTGAATATTACTTTTGATTCCTCACGAGTTATTTTTTCTCGTTTAAGTGTGATTATTTTCATTCCCATGCCTCTGTGGTAGACATGAAGATGCGAGAGTCACAAGATTTTTTTCACCTTCAATTTGTTTATTAAGTCTAGATTGCCACAATAGTTGAATTTCAATAATCTTCCGTATATCTCTTTATTAAGGATTTTTTAATTTATTTGTCCATATTCTGAGCAGCGCAAGCTATATAGTGTGTAAAATTTATATGTGAATCAACAAATAGTTTAGATTTGTTTGTGAAAACTTTTTTGTGCTACCGTAGTAATTATACTTATACCTGGTTTTACAGGGTTCAAGAATAGACGAACGGTTGGAAGATGCTGTGAATGTCTTACAACGGCATGCAGAGACCTCAGGAGGCTTACCTGGTGGGCCACACCTAGGACCTCCTACTCATGGAGGATCACTACCACCTTATCCTTCAGCACTTGATTCACATCTTGGTGGTCCCCCAAATTCTACCTTCACAACTTTGGGTTCCCATTCCCAAGAACTCAAAGCCTTGGGTGTCCCAGGTATTTTAGAGAAGCAAGCTCTTGGTTTTTTCTTCTCATGAATGTGTGCGATTGATGCCAGCTATCATTTAATAAAAAGTTTGTTGTGTAGAGTATTGTCACTTAGTAAAGAATTACTTGTATAATTACAGATTGGGCATTTAGTAATGCTATCCAGAGAGTTTCAAAGTAGTTGTATTGTTCTTATTGAAAAAAAATTGTTCTCTATGGAAAAACTTTTAAAACAGAAGCAGATATGATGGTTTGATATACGTGAATCACTGGTACATACATATTGACGTCATACATATATTTGTATATATGCGCACTTTTCAAGATGTTTTATAAAAAAGTAATGCCCGAGTATCTTATTGTAGATGCCTCTAAGCTTTGAAAAGCTTTAGTTACTGACTGAATCTCCTTATTTCTTTGTTTTCTAAACTTTGCCTCTGCCTTTATAGATATTAGTCTGAAATTCCTGTCTTGAAATATCTTTTTCCACTGCTGGAGTTGATAATATATATTCTATTCTCTTGTTTTTTTCTTGTAGCACAATATTTATTTATTTATTTCAGGTTTAGGTGATGGTGTAAAGGAAAAAAATGATGTTAAGAGTGAAGATATGTCAAGTTCCCACCTTCCAACTACCACAGTAGCCAGTTCTATTCCAGCTGGAACGAAAAGTGGCAAAAGATCTCGGAGGTATTACACTTATGTTTATATTCTCCAACTTTTTCTAGGGTGGTTTTGCAGTTTCCATTTGATTACATGCTTGTAGAGAAGGAGGAATAATTTTAGTTCTGGAGTGAGAGTAGGGAAAGTTAAAAGTGCATATGGAAACGGGATTATTATGAGAAGAGGGGCAGAGATTACATAATGTGGATTGGAATCCTAGAAAGGGTGTATAATGAGAGATTGATGATGGAATTTTGTAGGAGTTGCCTTAAAACTTTTTTAAAGTGAAAGTCATGCAGAGGATAGAAAATTGCAAAAAGAGTTGTATATTCTAATTTGACAAATTAATGCAACCATGATCTGATTTTTGGGAAGTGAGCCATATATACCCAGGAAACCTATTTGTGAAAGATGAGGTTGTTCATTATTCATGTTATGCCAAAATATTAGTGTGATCATGTAGATAATAGTTACATACGTTTGCAAAAATATATTTATTTTTGTTATCTGTTTATTTCTGTTGTTTTTGACATCCATGTTGCACTGTTAGCTTGGGTGACATGCATGAAATTATATAAGACATATGTATATTATGATGATATTACTATTTTATTAATGGATATATGAAAGAAGGTAAGATGTTTTTCTTTGAGTTTGATGACACTTAGGTATAAAGAAGTATATCTCTAAAATATTGTGAATTATAGGATTATCTTATTAACAGTACATAGTTTTGGTTCCAGCACGGAGGAAGATGAGTGCACAGACCCTGAAACTAAAGCTTTGAGAGAAAAGGAACGTCGGCAGGCTAACAATGCAAGAGAAAGGTAAACCATTTATTTTTTTTATTTTTTGGCCCTCTCTTTGTGGTTTAATAAACCTACTATGTCAAATCAGTTTTTGACTGCTGAACAAAAGGAACTTTTATAGTACAGAATATTAAAGAGAATGTATTTTGATGATAATTTTATCTCAGAGGTGTACTATAAATCACAGCTATTATGTAACGAGATGTATATATGAAGATACTTTTTGAAAAGAGGAAGCAGTTTCATTAGCAACACAAATATATATATACAGTAATTGAAAAGTTTCTTTTTTGCAATGAATATTTAGAATTGATTCAATTATTGGTCTATACGATAACTACTAACCTATAATGTTAATATATGAATTTTAATTCTAGTAAAATCAAATTGATATACGTACACAAGTAACTTATTTATGCTTTTGAAGTCTAGAAAGCAGCAGCTGGAGTAGCAGATATGTTGACATCACAAAAGACACAAATGAATCTCTTTTGCAAAGTATTATTTTTAGCAGAGTGGAGAATATTGTTATGATTAAGATGCACTGTTTTTAACATGAAATTCTCCATTATATTGGATGTTATACATATGCCACAATTTTTTGTGTAGTTAGATTAGTTGTCATTAAGAGAACTAAATAATCATTACGTAGTTTTAGCAATGTTCCTGGAAAAAGTGCACCTGCTATCTTTTACTCCCTATGAAAGATACCACGCACTGACTTGTATTTTCAGACTTCTTCAACTTTTTTTTTTTTTTTTATTTACTTCATTATTATATATTTCTTCCCATGCTGCTTGATTGTTGCTTGTGCTTGTCGTTTAAGGCCTCTTTCTTTGGAAAGAGGCAGTCACCTTTGTGAATATTTTATTGGAATATATATTCAGTATTTTCTACTAAATGGGAAGCATATCAGAAATTAAACCATTTTATCTTTTCAAGTCTGTCAGAACTATATATGATAAATTGTAAATTTTTTAGATATAATTTGGATCTCCAACCCTTCTACATTAATTTTTTTTTTTTTTTTTAAGTCAAGACCCTTTATAAATTGCATAAGTACTTTGCTTATAACCTATTCCCACCGTTCCTAATACATTACTTTAAATCTTAACTTCATTACTGTGCCTTATTCAAACTTTACCTGATACCATTTTAATGCTATACAAAAACAGAACTAATTTTTTTAATGTATTTTAGGGAAAAATTGTATATTTTTGTTTATATTTTTCAACCGTAAAATATATATATATATATATATATATATATATATATATATATATATATATATATATATATATATATATATATATATATATATATATATATATATATATATACATACATACATACACAGTGTTCCCCCCGTTTTTCGCGTTTCTTGGTCCGCGTTCTCACTGTATCGCGGTTTTTTTTTTTTATAAATTATTATTTTATGTGTATATGCAAAAATATTTAAATATTAAAAAAAAAATTCTCAGTATTTTCATTGTTTTTATTGAAAAAAAAACATTTCATTATCTAATTGCTAAAAAAAAATTATTTCCCAGCATACGAATAATAAAACAGTAAAAAATAGTAAAAAAACATAAATTTAGATAGTCAAAGTCAAAATAGATAGACAGATAGATACATTTATTGACCACCTCTTTTGAAAAGTACAGTATAATCTTTACAAAAGGAATATTTGGTCCAAATTACAATCAATAAATACAATAGATTTTGTACAATCATCGAATAAGTAAATGAATATTAAATTAATATACATTGTACTAATAACTTAATGATATACGTACGTACAGTATAACTCGCAGTATTGCATCATGCGAAATAGTGTTCGATAGCGTACAATGTACAGTGTTACCCCAGTTATTCGCGTTTCCTGGTTCGCTTTCTCACTCTATCGCGGTTCTTTTTTGGATAAATTATTATTTTATTTCATGGGTATATGCAAAAATATTAAAATATTAAAAAAAAAAATTCAGTATTTTCATTTTTTTTTATTGAAAAAAACATATTTCATTATCTAATTGATAAAAAAAAAATATTTCCCAGCCTACGAATAATAAAACAGTAAAAAATAGTAAAAAACATAAATGTAGATAGATAGATAGATACGTTTATTGACCACCTCTTTTGAAAAGTACAGTATAATCTTTACAAAAGGAATATTTGGTCCAAATTACAGTGAATAAATACAATAGATTTTGTACAATCATCAAATAAGTAGATGAAT
This sequence comes from Halocaridina rubra, assembly GCA_037179515.1. Taxonomy (NCBI): domain Eukaryota; kingdom Metazoa; phylum Arthropoda; class Malacostraca; order Decapoda; family Atyidae; genus Halocaridina; species Halocaridina rubra. The sequence continues at coordinate 153,146 of JAXCGZ010011393.1, read as the reverse complement.
TTTAAATTAATATACATTGTACTAATAACTGAATGATATACGTACGTACAGTATAACTCACAGTATTGCATCATACGAAATAGTGTTCGATAGCGTACAATGTATTCGGGTCGCAGCTACGTGAGCTAGCATATATATTTATATTTCCAATAGTTTCATGATTTTATTGATTAAAAAAATGTATTTATTAGCCTAAGAATAATAAAACAGTAAAAAATAGTAAAAAAAAACATAAATACTAACAGTATTGCAACATGTAAAATACGATACCGCTATCAGCGTTTTGGACAAAGACTCGTTCAGTCTAACTCACGTTTTGCTTGTGTTCGATAGCGTACAATGTATTGGGGTCGAAGCTACGTGAGCTAGCATATATATTTATATTTCCAGTAGTTTCATGATTTTATTGATAAAAAAAACGTATTTCTTAGCCTAAGAATAATATAACAGTAAAAAATAGTAAAAAACATAAATACTAACAGTATTGCAACATGTAAAATACGATACCGCTATCAGCGTTTCGGACAAAGGCTTCCACCATCTTCCATTGTCTCGCCTCACTCGTGTGCGCCATTCATGTTGTGCTTATTATTATCAATATGTTTTGCTTGTGATTTTTTTACTTGCATATTTTTTTTAACCTTTGCAATGCCTCCCAAGCATCCTTCATCTTCTAAGGCTTCTTGTAGTGAGCCTAAGCGGCAAAGGAAAATGTTAACCATTGTAGATAAAGTGAAATTCTTAGATATGTTGAAAGAAGGAAAAAAGTTTGTTGATGTCGGCCGCTATTTTACGTAAACGTAAAAATTATCGTAAAATATGGAACCTATTAATGTCAAGTCATCATCACCTCATTCATGGTAAGTTTTCCTATCACTTTCATAAAAAAATTACGTTGCTTGCTGTTATTTATAATGTAAAGGGTGTTTTTTTAACAGTACAGGGAGGGTTTATACAGTGTAAACATAAAAATACATTAAAATATCTATGTACATATAGGCTGATCTCTACACCACGGATTCCCGGGTTCGCGCCGGGTCCCGGAACCGAACTACCGCGATAAGTGATGCAACACTGTATTGGGGTCGCAGCTACGTGAGCTAGCATATATATTTATATTTCCAGTAGTTTCATGATTTTATTGATAAAAGAACGTATTTATTAGCCTAAGAATAATAAAACGGTAAAAAATAGTAAAAAACATAAATACTAACAGTATTGCAACATGTAAAATACGATACCGCTATCAACATTTCGGACAAAGACTCGTTCAGTCTAACTCACGTGTGCGCCGTTCACGTTGTGCTTATTAAACGTTTTGCTTTTGTTCGATAGCATACAATGTATTAGGGTCGCAGCTACGTGAGCTAGCATATATATTTATATTTCCAGTAGTTTCATGATTTTATTGATAAAAAAAAACGTATTTCTTAGCCTAAGAATAATAAAACAGTAAAAAATAGTAAAAAACATAAATACTAACAGTATTGCAACATGTAAAATACGATACCTCTATCAGCGTTTTGGACAAAGGCTTCCATTGTCTCGCCTCACTCGTGTGCGCCATTCACGTTGTGCTTATTATTATTAATATGTCTTGCTTGTGATTTTTTTACTCGCATATTTTAACCTTTGCAATGCCTCCCAAGCATCCTTCATATTCTAAGGCTTCTTGTAGTGAGCCTAAGCAGCAAAGGAAAATGTTAACCATTGTAGATAAAGTGAAACTCTTAGATATGTTGAAAGAAGGAAAAAAGTTTGTGGATGTCGGCCGCTATTTTACGTAAACGTAAAAATTATTGTAAAATACTGTACCTATGTATGTCACGTAATCATCACCTCATTCACGGTAAGTTTTCCTATCACTTTCATAAAAAATTACGTTGCTTGCTGTTATTTATAATATAAAGGGTGTTTTTTTAACAGTACAGGGAGGGTTTATACAGTGTAAACGTAAAAATAAATTAAAATATCTTTGTACATATAGGCTGATCCTACTCCGCGGTGTTCCTGGTTCGCGCCGGGTCCCGGAACCGTACTACTGCGATAAGGGGGTGAACACTATATATATATATATATATATATATATATATATATATATATATATATATATATATATATATATATATATATATATATATATATATATATACTGTACTCCCAAATTTATGAATGAGTTTGGTTCCAGAAGTTCGGTCGTACTTAAAATTGTTCATAAGTTGTGATTAGTTGGAAATAAGTACTGTACATTACATACATTACTTAGGCTAAAGACACTTAACTACTACAGTAAACATAAAATATACAGTATGAATGAGTTTTAATACAGTAATAATACTGTACAGTACAGTAATACATACATCATTACATTGGTAGCAAATCTGTTGGTTTTGTTCTTATCTGTGAATGTTCATAACTCAGTTGTTCGTAAGTAAGGGAGCTTCTATATATATATATATATATATATATATATATATATATATATATATATATATATATATATATATATATATATATATATATATATATATATATATATATATATATATATATATATATATATATATAGGGGGTTCCCGATTTATGACAGGGTTTCGTTCCTGATAGCTACCATAACTTGGACTTCATCCTAAGTCGGAAAACCCCTAAATTCGAACCTGATTCCCCACCAGTTGAAAATATATATTCTAAAACATAGAATATATATTTTACATAAAAATGGTAAAACTACACTATACAGTGTTGCTTACCTTTACTTGTGTGGTCAGCTCGCATACTGGATGGGGTGTTGCTAGGGAGGGAGAGACAGCCAGGCTCATAAGTAGGAGGAAGCTGGAGAGGCAGATGCTGGAGATATTGGGGCAGGTGAGTTTATAGATGCACCATAGGTAGAGGGTACAAGATGTGTTACTGGGGTTTCTGCATTCACGAAGAAGTGGCCGAGATAGGTCTGAAAGGATGCCCTCTTCGTTTCCTCCCAGATTTCCTTGTAACACTGCATGGAATCAGTGATTGCTCTGGTGACCTTGGAGTACCTGGCGTTGTTGGGATCCTGACCCTCGGGCACTGCCAACCCTTTCTCTATCAGGGTAGATGATTATTCCAATTCCCTGTTTGTGAATCATTTGGGCTCTGGGCTTAGTATTTCTTCATCCTCTTAAACTATCTGCTTCTCCAGTTGAATGAGGTCCTGTGCATATAACTCATCTTCATGAGATTCTAGCAGCTCTTTTACATCATCTGGCTCCACCTCTAGCTTGTGTTCCTTACTCAGGGCAACTACATTCTTGATGACAGCCTCAATGTCTCCTCAAAGCCATGAAAGTCTTTCACAAACTGGGGACACAGTTTCTTCCATACCCCATTCAATTTCATTTGTTTAACTTCCCAAGAATCAGCAATATTCTTGACAGCCTGAAGAATATTGTACGACTTCCAGAACTCCTCGATTGTCAAGTTCTTGTCCTTTTCAGTTGCCCTGAGAGCCATAGTGATTGTCCTTTGGAGGTAGTAGGCCTTGAAAGAGGCAAATACCCCCTGGTCCATTGGTTGTACGAGGGAAGTGGTATTAGGTGGAAGATAAACTACCTTTACATTAGGATGAAAGTCACCCAAATGGGGAGGGTGACCATGGGCATAGTCCAGCACTAGCAACAACTTAAAGGGCAGACCCTTGGAAGCACAGTACTTCTCTACTTCTGGCAAAAAATGGTTACTGAACCAGTCCTCAAATATCTGAAGCATTATCCAAGCCTACTTGTTCGACTTCCAGACGACTGGCAGTTGACCCTTCCAAATGCCCTTGAATTTTCTGCCAAGTAAACCAACAAGGGCTTCAGCTTGCAGTCTCCAGTAACATAAGTCCCTAAAAGCAAAGTCAGTGTCTCCTTGTTTACGTTATGGCCTAGTGCTGTCTTCTTCTTCTTGGCAATGTACGTATTATTAGACATACACTTCCAGAACAAGTCAGACTCATCCATAGTAAATACTTGTTCGGCACGGTAACCTCCCTCCTTAATTATTTCTGGTAATACACTTGGAAACTCTTTTGCTGGTTTCTCATCACCACTAGGAGCTTCACCTTGCAACCTAAGATTATACAAATTAGGATGACTCTGAAAATGATTAATCCTACCCCTACTGGCCAAAAACTCTTTACTTTCACTCCCTTCCCCCTTTTCATGGCATCGAACAAGCTTTTAGCCTTATCTCTTATCAACATGAGGCTCTTTAAGGATGCGCACGATACTGGTCATTAAGCCAAAGCACTAGCAGTCTCAATGATAATGTTACTACGCTGCTTAGTAATCACAATGGACATCATAGCCTTAATGATTGTCGCCAGGGTCGAACGGGCTAATCCCAATGAGCAGCCGATGTTCGTAGTACCTTTTTCCTTTTCCAAGCCGTTTACTATTACAGTTTAATTTCCATGGTGATGGCTTTTCTTTTCTTCACAGCACTGCCATCAGAAATATCACCACTACGCTTTGGAGACATACTAAGGTCAATTATGAGCAAACACAAGCAAAACCAATAAGAGAGCAGATGAGGACATTAACAATATGGCGGGTGAGAGTAAACTGAGAGGTGGTGGTTCTTCTTCTTCTAATGCTGCATGACCACGTATTCTTTCATGATGCTCAAGAAACTATTCCAAATAAAATCATATTCACGGCTATGTGGCTGGGAATTTTGTAAATAAATTCAGTATAATCCTTCAATATAACCAAATACCTAAACAAATAAGTAAATAAAGCCATTAACTTGATATATACAAATACAGCTGTGCTGCAAGCTGTGTATTCGTTCGCCGCACTCACAAACTGTTCAACTCACGTGGTTTTAATTTACCGCACAAGCCAGATAGGTTGAAAAATTTATTAATTATTTATTAATTATTTTTTGGCCTCAGATGTAATGCCAGAACAACTTTAAATGGGGACCCCCTGTAGACAGGGGTCATTGGCTTATCATTGGCTTATGATGTCCTCGAGTTGCGATATATTGTGGTAACAAGGCATCTCCCATAAATTGTTTTGCTTCTTGTTTTTTATAAATTATTATTTGTATTATATCTCCCAAGCGTAAAGCAGATTCTTTTGATGGGATTGCTTAGAAGGAAAGTCATCTCCAAGAGAGTGAAATTAGAGATTGTGAAATGCATGGAAAAGGGAGAAACTTTCCTATTGCATTAACATAGGGTGGTGGCACAGGTATTTAGTTAGGCGTGTTCCGACTTACACTGAAAATTGAGTTACATCATATTTCAGAAACGGAATTGTGACATATGTCAAGGATCCCCTGTATATATATATATATATATATATATATATATATATATATATATATATATATATATATATATATATATATATATTATATATATATATATATATATATACACACTCACCTTTCAGTTTAACGCATGTTTGAACTATGTTTTTAATTAACGCTCCTTGAAAATAATAGTAAAAATATTTGAAAACCGTATTTACTTTATTTTAACGCGAGCGAGAAAAAACGAGGTGCTGAATGGAAGAAAAATGGACCTAACATATATATATATATATATATATATATATATATATATATATATATATATATATATATATATATATATATATATATATATCATACATACATACAGTGTTCCTTCAATTATCGCGGAGGTTCGGTTCTGGGACCCGGCACGAGACAGGAAAATCACAGAGTAGGATCAGCCTATATGTACATAGATATTTTAATATATTTTTACATTTACACCGTATAAACTGTATAAACCCTCCCTGTACTGTTAACAAACCACCCTTTACTTCATAAATAACAGCATGCAAGCGTAAATTTATATGACATACTCATGTACAATTATTTTTACGTTTACTGTATAAACCCTCCCTGCACTGTTAAAAAACCACCCTTTACATTATAAATAACAGCATGCAATGTAAATTTATATGTACGTGATAGGTAAACTTACCGTGAATGAGGTGGTAATAAGTTTGTAGACGCCAGAGGAAATTATTCCGCAGCCAATAACAGCTTTACAGCTGTTATTCATTGAGGCCAAATTAGCGGCCGACATCAGTAAACCTTTTTCCTTCTTTCAACATTGGTTAACATTTTCCTTTGCCGCTTAGGCTCACTACAAGAAGCCTTAGAAGATGAAGGATGCTTGGGAGGCATTGCAAAGGTTAAAGTATGCGAGAAAAAAAATCGCAAGCAAAACGTATTAATAAGCACAACGTGAATGGCACACACGTGAGTTAGACTGAACGAGTGAGGCAAGACCATGGAAGATGGTGCAAGCCTTTGTCCGAAACACTGGTAGTGGTATCGTATTTTACATGTTGCAATACTGTTAGTATTTATGTTTTTTACTATTTTTTACTGTTTTATTATTCTTAGGCTAAGAAATACGTTTCTTTATCAATAAAATCATGAAACTACTGGAAATTTTAATATATATGCTAGCTCACGTAGGTGTGACCCAAATACATTGTACGCTATCGGACACTATGTCACATGATGCAATACTGTGAGTTATATATCTAAATTTATGTTTTTTACTATTTAATACTGTGAGTTATATATCTAAATTTTTGTTTTTTACCATTTTTTACTGTTTTATTACTCTTAGGCTAGGAAATACTTGTTTTATCAATAAAATAATGAAAATTTCAATATGTACTATCTTAGGTAGGTTCGACCCTTTTCGTTTTCCGAAACGCTGATACCGGTATCGTATTTTACATGGTGCAATACTGTTAGTATTTATGTTTTTTTTACTATTTTTTACTGTTTTATTATTCTTAGGCTAAGAAATACGTTTTTTTTATCAATAAAATCATGAAACTACTGGAAATATAAATATATATGCTAGCTCACGTAGCTACGACCCCAATACATTGTATGCTATCAGACACTATTTCACATGATGCAATACTGTGAGTTATACTGTATATCTAAATTTATGTTTTTTACTATTTTTTACTGTTTTATTATTTGTAGGCTGGGAAATAAATTTTTTTTATCAATTAGATAATGAAATGTTTTTTCATTAAAAAAAAATTAGAATACTGAAAATTTTTATTTAATATTTTACTATTTTTGCATATACCCTCCCCCCAAAAAAAAATTGCCAAAAAAAATCGCGGTACAGTAAAATCGCAGGCCAAGAAAAGCAATACAGCAAAGGATCAATGTATATTGATAGATAAATCAATTGTTAATAAATAAATAGAGAGAGAGAGACGTAAATCATTGTTGTACTAGTACAACAAGGATTTAATTGAAAAAGTCACTCCAATAAGGGTGAAAATCCTAGTCAGAAAGTCGTTATGGCTTTGCACTGTGATCACCGCCACCACACATCTGGTGTCCACCATATATAGAGTGAGTTAATTTGTTTATTTTTTTTATCTCTCTATATAGATAGATAGATAAATAAATAATATATAAATAAATAGAGAGAGAGAGCGAGAGTCATAAATCATTGTTGTACTAGTACAACAAGGACTTATGAGAAAAAGTCACTCCAGTAAGGTGAAAATCCCAGTCAGAAAGTCGTTTTTGCTTAGCACTGTGATCACCACCACCACACCTGGTGTGTTTTACTTAGCTTTTTTCTTGTTATAGTGCGTTTATACATGCTTGTGGAATGTATCTATGTATATTAATATTATTCCTTTTCTAAAAGAATACATGTTAAATGGTATAGATATGTTCCACAACCTTACATAAATACACTATGCCTAAGATTAATAGTAATTAAAGCCTATTTTACTACTACATATAAAAGCTGAAAGAATTAAATATTACAAATAATATATAACAAATATGTATACAATGTAAAATTATAGTAACTATATTATGCGGTGGGCAACTGGCAAACTGGAACATGTGTGGTGGCGGTGAGTGGGTGACTTGTGCGGCAGGAGAAGGGGAGGGGGAAGCAGAACAACGAATTCCTATCAGCAAACTCATTAAAATAAACTAAATGCGGTTTTCGAATATTTTTACTATTATTTTCAAGGGGCGTTAATTCAAAAAACATAGTTCAAACACGCGTTAAACCAAAAGGTGAGTATATATATATATATATATATATATATATATATATATATATATATATATATATATATATATATATATATATATATATATATATATATATACTGCATATGGATAATGTGCAATATATCCTATATCAACTTTGCTTCCTTGAAAAATGTGAGTAAGTATTTAAAGAACTTTAATGAGCATATTGCCTCTTCAAGCATATGCCTTCATTTTCCTTGTTTGTATAAGTTATTTAACTTCCAGATACTTTTGTAATTTTGTTTTTTTCCATATTATATCTTCAGACAGTCGTAAAGAGAAAAACTGCGAAAATGGCAGCGAGCAAACTGCAGCTTTTCTTTTCTATCTCCTTAAATTTGGATTCTTCATAATTTTTGTTTATTTTTTGTCTTCATTTGCAGCTGTACGTTTTATAGACACTTCCCCTTCATATTTGTGGTTTATTTCCTTAATATATTGCAGTGTTAATATTGTTTTGCAGAAAATTAATAAATTCTTTCACTTCCAGATATTACAATTAAGGCTGCATGTTACAATTAGTAGCCCATTGTTACATGGCAACTACTGCGATTGGAAACCGTAAATGTGCTCATTATTAGTAACTACTACATAAACAAACCCACATATGAAGGGGCCAATGGTTAATGTGCGATAAATCCTAAATAATTATATTAACCCGACCAAGACTTTTAAGTAAAAAAAAAAAAAAAAAAAAAAGACCAAACAGTATCTTCGTTCTTCATGACTGTGCTTTGGAAGATCTATTTTCGAGTCCTAAAAGTGCTCTTAACTGAATCCTGCTTCTATGGTTATCAATGATGATGACATTTACGGTTTTGCCTTTCAGAGTACGAGTTCGCGATATAAATGAAGCATTTAAGGAATTAGGTCGTATGTGTATGATCCATTGTAAGAATGATAAGGCGCAGACCAAGCTAAACATTTTGCACATGGCAGTTGAGGTGATCACCACCCTGGAGCAGCAGGTTAGAGGTAAGCTTCTCACGCTGACCCTACCTCTGGGAGCTACGCTGCCCTCACCTAACCCCACCCAGCTACCGTAGTTACCAGCTCCACATGTAGTGCAAAAGATATTTCATGGTAACCAACATTCCCTCTCTTGATCTCATCAAGGACTCGCATCCTTGTGTGTGTGGCATGGTGTGGGTAGGTGACTTGAGGGTTGGGTAGGGCAGAGATAAACCCAGCTTGGGGGTCCTTACCCATCCACTAACTAATTAGCACTAACACGAGGTCACCCATTGTTTCATCCTCCAGGATCAGAATCCGTGACATAAACGACGCTCTCAAGGAACTGGGCAGGATGTGCATGACACATCTGAAAACTGACAAGCCCCAAACTAAGCTTGGCATTCTCAACATGGCGGTAGATGTTATTATGTCGCTAGAACAGCAAGTCCGAGGTACACACTTGTTACTCATAGACTGTGTGCAGTCTGTTGGTGTCTCCTGTTATGCCTTCCATTGAATTTTTTACATTAGTCATATACAGTAAACATCAGCAATTATGCTGAATGATATTATTCTTCTTTGGTATTTTGTTCAGTATTGGCTGTTTGTTTTTTCTTAGATGTTTCTTTATTCACCATATCCTTGATTTCTACTCTTGGGGCTTAACAGATCTTATTACTTGGTGTTTTTTTTTTCCTTTTGGCTGAGGATCTGAATGAGTTCTTGTCAAAACTCATTTTTTTTGTTTTTTTGCTATGCTTCATTTTATTTGATGTCATGAAATAAAAAAATACTGTCTGCCGAGATGAAAAAAAAAAAAAAATTCATAGTAATTGTATGATTTTCAATCCCTAGCTGTTGTTTCAAGTAAATAATACCGTACCTTTGCTTTTAACTTAAACTATAACTACATCATTATCTCAAATTGGAAAATTGAAAGGATTATAAATTTCAGAGTAAATGGGTTCTAATAACAATCATTGCAATATATAGTATCTTGTAATATTCACTAATGTCCCGTCTTTATAGCGTTTTCATGGTTTTCTTTTACTTTATAATTTTGTTTTGCAGTTCATGTGGTCTTATATATATATATATATATATATATATATATATATATATATATATATATATATATATATATATATATATATATATATATATATATATATATATATATATATATATATAGTGTAGTTCCTTTATGTATCCTTTTTCTTAATCTTATTATCATCGCTTGTTTTGCACTCTTTGTTCTGTCCTGCATTGCCTACTGTTTGTCGCCCCAGGGGGATAATATTCACTGTTAGCAGTGTTGCATGTAGGGGGTTTTCGGTGATTGAGACTTCCCATCGCACGCATTATGTACATTTAAGAGGCACACAGATGCATTTCGGAAGCATTAGGGATAATGTTTTTTAGGTGTGTGTGTGGAGGAGCTCTCCAAAGTTTCATACGATCTACTTAAATTTTTTTTCTTTACTTGGAAATCGTGATTTTTTTTTTTCCTTCATATGAAAGACCTTAAGGCATAAAAGTTTTATATGTTTTAGTTACACTGTTTGAAGTATGCTTGACTAGGTATTCCTTGAACCACCATAGTTTTTAAGTATATTTTTTTTTTTCTTGGCTTAGATGTCCCTTTTTGGTAATGCATATACACTGTTGGTAATTAAACAGAAATCATAAATGTTTACTTTTCAGTAATTGTTTTTAGTGTCTTGTTGTATTTAACAGTCATAGAACTAGCGTGTGTAAGAAATAGAAGACTTATAGAGTCACGTATTCTTTCATAGTAGAATTCGTATGTAAAACTGTTATAGTTATTTGAAAATTTAAAAAATTTGCATATTCATAGGTTGTATGTTTTAGTTACTTTGAAGATTTTGGGATTTACATTAATGCACAAAAGATATATGGCCTGTATTTTATCATGGGATCTCAATATCATGTAGCGTAATGGGTTATTGTCATTAATTTAATATTTATAAACAGATTTTACATAATATTATAAGTAAAATAGGAACATATTTGGTATTTAGCTCTAAATTTTATGTCAACATTTTTTATCTAAAAATTTAATAATCAGCAACCGTATGCTTGTTCTTATAGGGTAATTGTACTGTACTTTTTTCCCCAATTAATGTCGGGATGTTGGGTTTTTAGTAGTTGTGAATTATAAAATTATATATTAGAGGAATATATAGGTCAATTTCTTCTCTCTTGAGACAGTACATTACATATACTGAAACCATGGATAGTGAACATTACATGAAGAGCCCTGTGTGAGTTGTAATTCTTTTCTAGTGTACAGGGATACATGTATTATAGTTTAATAAATTGCTTTAATGGATTTTTACAGTTCTCTTATATAAGCACTGTCTTGTATTAAAACTTCCAGACTCTGGGCCATAAACCTGCATTCTTTATCTAAAAGGGCTCTGTGAGCTGTTTCCTCACACATATTGCAATATAGCATTGAAAATTAAGATTTTCTTGCAGCCCTGAGGCAGATCACGGGATTCATGTCAGGAAGAAACAAAATTTTACATGTTGAGCATTGAGGGACAGGTTTTTACACTTTATTGACCCTTGTAAAATACTGTCTCGAATGTATAGGAAAAGTTACATTAGTTCTCAGAGTTCGGTATTTCACACCAATAGCTATTACCCTAGAAGGAAACTCAGATATAGGGGTTCTGTTTGCAGAGTCCTCCTAGGGTATATCTTTTCAGGCAGGTACTTGTGACCTTTCCTAGAACTTCACAGTGAAACTTGTGCTTTAACAAAATATGGCATAAAGTAACAGCAGTAATTGCAAATATATCAAGGTTTGGTCAGAAATGGTCATATACACTTAGATTTTAAGGTAGGCTTCAATTCGTAATGTGTTTTAGTATATGAATTACCGAGTAATTTTAGAAATATCTACTTTCAAAATTGGATTCTATCAACCTTACCAACCAGCTACCGTAATTACAGTGAGGAAGCCTAAGAGAGTTTTTTTTTTGGGGGGGAGGGGATATGGCATGCATATCTATTGTAAGTTTCCACCTCTCTGTGTAAAAGCATGACCATAACCTTAGAGTATGATTTTCTTGCGCTGCTATATCATCAGGAATATTATTACTGTTATACTCGGCACTTTCCTGTAACTATAGGTTTGTGTTTAGACTATTCCTGTTTCCCAAGCAGTCACAAAAAAAATACAGTTTAATGTTTTTTTTTGTAAATATATCCAAGAGCTGCATTCAGAAAAAATTAGGTTATCTTTTTCGACAGATATGGAAGATATACAGTATTAATTATTTTGTCGTAGCAGAGCTTATGCAAATCCATATCAGTGATTGTTGTTGAGTTTTGTATGCACTGTATAACATGAGTAAAAACCTTTCCACAGTAACAATTCAGTTTGTACCCTTGATTGTAAAATAAAGACCTGAGTAAGTCTTTTACTCTTAAATTCAATTACATGTATATTTAAAAACCTAGGGATCTTGAGGGTATTTAGGTGCAATAGCCAGTAGCAGTTAGTGATAGATCATTAGCAGTCAGATCAAAATCATTGGCAGTAAGAGACGAATTTATAGTATTGATAAGAATCTTTAGCAGTGACTTGTGATTAAAGAGCTGTAAGATACGAATCAGTGGCAGAGACATAAATCATATAAGATCACGTTTGCAGTCAAAAAATCTGTAAAAAAAACCTTATAGAAAATTCCAGTTTAGCACAGGAAAATTTCTTAGATGGTACAAAAGTATAAGAAGTTTTAAGTGATAGTGTATCATTACTCATATAATATCAGTTCATTGACCGCAAAAAATGTAATCATTTTAGCTTAGTTTGTATCATATATATACCATGATTATTTACAGCTACGTGAAAGTTAAAGGAAATTATGGGGTTCTGCTAAATTTTTGAATGGTTAAATGACGTTGGGTGATTAAATGCAGCTAAGTTTAGGTGAAAATATTGGTTTGGCTCCTTTTGGATTTGTCTTTACCATTAGCCTATTACATCCATTACAAAGATTTTTTAATTTCGGTCTTTATGCTTTACATGCTTGATTTTATGTTTGCAGAACGGAATTTGAATCCTAAAGCTGCGTGTTTGAAAAGACGCGAAGAGGAAAAATCAGACGGATCAAAATTGCCACCACCTCATCTGCCTCACCCTTCCAGTATGGCTCCTCCTTTCCCAAACATACCAGTAAGTATTTTATTTTTCCATACAAGCTACCACATCCTGCTGAACCTAGGAGGGTGACCACAAGAGTAATAAAAGAATGGAGGCACAGACACTCCCCATCTTACAAACGTGTTAGGTCCCACAAGTCCGTTCGTAAGTTGAGTTTAGGTTAAAAAAAAAAAAAAAAGAAGACTATACAGTACATACGTATGCAGTACTCTACAGTACTTAGCTAAAGACACTTAACCACTACATAAAACATACAATATACAGTATTATTGAATTGTAATATGTTCATAAGTTGATATTTTATATTTACAATACTGTATATATGTTGGTTAAGCACCAGAGAGGACTGCATTTATTACACAAGTTTCTAGCACCCATTGTTTCAGCTATCCCTGTTGAAGAGAGTGATGGAGAAATTCTTCTCCCAAAGAGATAATATATCTTCTCAAGAAATGTCTTCCACAATGAAGTACTTTCGCCTTGGAATACGAGCTGAAGACTTTTGCAGAAAAGTGTCTTCAGCAAAGATTGTTTTGTACTTAATGTGCAACACTAATGCTTCACCAACAAATGAAATATCCAGAGATATCTTCACTACCATTTAATTGGTATCAAACCTTACAAAAGCACCAAGACTTAGCAAGTACAGAACAATCTTTGCATGAGACACCTTTCTAGAAATGTTTGAATCTTGAAAGTGGAACTTCCTGGTCTTCGTCTTTGGGAGAAAAATCTATCACTCTTTAACGGGGATACCTAGAACAATGGGTCCTGGAACCTTGTGAAATAAGTAGCCCTTTCTGATGCCTATTATCTACTACATGAAATATAAAGTATGCAGTAATGATAATGTAATAATACAGTACAGTACAGTAATACATACATAATATATGAGTAGCTAACGGGTAGGTTTTTGTTCGTATCGGTGAATGTTCGTAAGTAGGGTAGCCTCTGTATCTGGACTTTAATATCGTCTAATTTCCATTAATTATTCTCTGGCATGAAAAAGAAGTTTGGATAGGGTAGGAGCTGCAGTCTCTTAACTTCTCTATTCCTGTTAGTCACTCTTTACAACAAATTCAGTGATGTTAAGTCTGGAATTCTTTTCTTTCCACCACCTTATGTAAGATGTAGTGTATATTTATTTAATTGCTGCCCTCCAAACTTACGTGTCTCTACTACCCTAGAATACATTATTTATGGCTGATATACTCTATATTCTACCCATTTATTAGGAATATCAGTGAAATTTTGCCAAAATGTAGTTTTGCAGAATTGCCATTTGCTGCCTTTACTTTTTTGGTAAAAGAGATTTGAAAGCTGTAAGTTATATTATTATACAATTACATATATAAAATATTCCTTAAGATTCTATACCAACTCATCCACTAAACTACATGGAAAATAAAAACAGACTAGGGACACACAATATCATACAAATACTGTTGTCTCTTCCTCCTTGGAAACCCCAAACCAACCTCAAAAAACGTATGTATACCCAGTTAACAAGCCATTCGATCACTCAGTGACAACAAACAGCTGGAAGCACAACCTTCCGACATCCATCCTTCCTCCTTTAAGACAAGAATTCACCTGGGCAGGCTGCAATGTGAGTATCACCCAGTCCTTCTGAGCTATTAGAAGAAGCTAGATGATTCCTTCAATGACGCCTGTCCAGGATGTAAGACATCACCCCACACAATCAATTTCATAATGGAACACTACACTGTTTACATTTACATACACCAACAACACATCATACATTCCCTGAGAGCTCACTGGGAAGACCCGGGATCGGCAATAGTCTTCCTTGGGACTATGGAATGTTCGACCAGGTAGATTACGGAACAAAAACAACTAATTTATCACTGATGTATTTTTTTCCACTAATTCACTAAATGACAATTAAACTATAGTCATAAAAGAAGTAAAATTTCCTTACAGTAGATTTAAAAAAGTGGGGAGACATTTCTGAACATAATTATTTGATATGCTAGAACTTTGTCACCATACTTATCTTATTTTGTCTTTATCTCAGGGTGACCATCTAAGCCATGGGGGTGCTGGACCTCATTAGTGACATGATCATCAATGGGAGATGTTTACCTGTAGCTACATGGGGGTTATGGTGCCTGCTACCCCCTTACCAATAGGGGATGCTGTACATGTACAACCGAGCCAAGTTGCTTCTGCTCTCGGAGCGCATTTAGGAAGCAGGGCGTATGCGTGGCAAGTCCAGGTAGCAGAGGAGATCGTGACCTAGGGCAATTATATGTGTTTAGTGTATATTTTTAAGTATCAATGCGTTTGGTAAGGGATGGAACCGTTTTTGAACAGCTGGTACAGTACAGTATACATTAAACACTTCAAGGCCTCCCATACCCCCCTCCCTTTACTCTGCCTAGTGCAGCTCAGTGTGTGTGGCGTCCCGCGTGCGCGATCTTCCACTACATATCTCGCAGCCAATCATATCACAAGGCAGCCTAAGCTTGGTCAGTGACATTGGTCTTAGCTTCACTTCATAAAATGTGCAAAATAAATTTTTGCCAGCCTTGGTGAGACCCCAAAGAAAATGAGCCAAGTTGAGAAAAAGACTCAGTCCGTTGTTGAGAACTTAGAAAAAAAGAGGGAATTTTATGAATAGTGACAAAAGATGCCTTGAAGTGTCGAGTGAAGCTGAACAATGAAGGGCATCAGAAGGACCGAGAAAATATGGCTACCACATCAGCGTGTGAGCCGTGTATAAACTCCGCAAGCTACAGTTCAAGACCGAGCAGTGAACCTGACTAGTAGGTTAGCATTGTATACATATTAATATACATTGTGTACAGAATGACTCATTATTTTATTAAAAAAAAATTTAGGTAGGTGATCTATTCAGAGAAGAAAATATGTACAGAATGCACAATGCTATTACGAACAGATGTCTTACAATGAGGAAATGCGAAGCATCGGTCATACCATCGATTGCTTCGGCGTTGAGCAACTCCTCTCTTTAAGTGCATAATTTTAGTGTAGTTATTAATGCTTCCCATTTTCTTGTGTTCATCTGCTGACTATTCTTGAGTTCTTCTTTATTTTATTATTATTATTTTTTACTTATTTTTGTAAGAACTGGATCCATGTGTCCACCCAAATGTCATGTGGGGAGAAAAATTGACTAATGGAAGAGGCCCTTTCCAGTCCATACCACTGCCTCTATCTGGGTTAGTTATTCACTGGGAAAAGTTTAATATACAATTTGGCCATTAAAATAATAATTATTCTTCAGCTAGAGAAATCGCAGCTTCAAAAAAGAAAAATTTAAGGACTAGTGCGTAGCTTTGTACCTTAAAATAATGTGGTTAAATTTTTTTTATAAATAATGATTACTGTAAGTTTATAAAATGCAGCTGGACTTAATATAATATATTTTACTGTGTAAAAAAAAATACGAACTTTAGGTCGCAAAATGGTGCCGACGTTTTTTTTTTTTTTTTTTTTTTTTTTAAATATTATCTAAAACATTCCAATTGAAGCGTTTTATAAGTTTCGTTGGGCAATGCAAACTTGGTCTGTGACCCACTGTTATTACCTGATGCCACTCTTAAAATTTCTTGACTGCACTTACGAATATTTTTAAAACTGTATAAATATCAAGAACATGGTTTTTTTTAAAGAAAATATCTTATTAATATTTATCCAGTTCTATTGGATAACAGGTTATAAATACTGTGAAATGCTACCATGATCTGATACTTATACTATTCCCGAAATGCCTTTTTTGCATTAGATTTAAATGACGAGCATTCAAGGCAGAGAGAGAGAGAAAGAAAGCCGTAGAATGGAGGTCTCGGACCTCCAGTGTGATTATGCGTCATGCTTTGAATGCTCGTTTCTCTTCTTTTATCAGATTTAAAATTATTTTAAAAACAAAATATGGAATATTTTATCGTAGTGTGCTCTATTCTTTGTAGATAATTTATATTTTCAAAGTCAGTTTCAGTTAAAGGAGCAGCCAACAAAAAATATATATACAGTATATATATATATAAATAATATAAAATTTTACATGTGCATTTTCTTGAGAAATCTTTGATTAAAGAAAAAGCAACATAATTATTCCATCCATATCAGTATGCCTGAATATTGCAGGGCTTTTCTCCTGCTGTTCCTCGTGTTTTAAATGCTCACTTGGTTTTTAAACTCACACCTACACCTACCCCATGTTAAACTTCATTTTCCTCCACATTTATCATTATATAAAAAGAGGAGGAAGAGAAGGTTAGAGTCAGGCACCCATCTGGCGTATGCCTCAGAACTTTCCCAAATAAAAAAAAAAAGTCCTGCTGGCACTTGACTCAGCCAGATGACGCGATGTGTACAAATACTGTAAGATGAGTGCAGTGGGCGCTGTGTCGGCCTATCCACGAGGGTACTCAACATGGACTTCATCTGTAGAATAATAAATGTGCCATTTTGCATTAACTGATCCGTATTATTTGTCCCTTCAGAAGACGAAGTGTGTCTGGTTATACCATGGTACTTCTCTGCCACGAGTGCAGTCCTCCATCTCGTCCTTTACGGTGCGCGACTGTACTACTTTTTACAATATACGCCTTCTGATATACTGTATTATTACTTGTGTCATGTGAATGTTTTCTCCTATTCAGCAGGATCATCCAGTTCCAACCTATTTTCACAATGCTGCCTTTTGTTATTTTAAGGGTTGTATTCTTCCTTTTCTTGGTTATTCTAAGTTGAAGTTCCGTTTTGTTAAAAATATTCTCTGTGGTAAAATTCTGGCAAAGTACAGCTCCCAAAACCTGAGAACCTTTTATTTCCATACCTACAAATGTTAACACTTATCTACTTCAGTACAATCCTATCTGGTTGTCAAATAAGAATCTTTTCATGACCACTGCATATGAATGGCTAGGGTTAAATTCATGACAGTATATTTAACCTTAGTGAAAAGTTCTGGAGAAGAACTTTTTTTTTGGTGATAATATTACTGAAAATGCTATTAGGGTACAGTGTGAAGCATCTTTACTCTTCAGAACTAATAACTCTTTGCAAATACCATTTAAGAAACTTATCCAATATGCAATATTATTATTTTATGACTACAGTTGTCACTAATCTCGCACTGTTAATTGGTTCCATCACTTCTCGTGTAAGTAAAAAAATCACCTATGGTCAAAGCCCTTATATAAATATCTATTCTTAGCATATAACCTATTCCCAACCTTCTGGATACTTTGAATTATGCTTATATTACAAAAACCTTGCCAAATACAATTTAAGTAAAAACAGTTCTGTAGCTGTTATAATGTATATTTTGGAGGGAAAAATATTATGAAATTTTATATTTTCCAACCATGTTTATTCAAAACCTCTTAACTTGAAACCATGTAAGATAAGGGACAACTGTATAATCTCCAACTTACCTAGCTGCGATACAGCTAGAGCAATGGTCATTCGCTACAAATGAAAAGATCCAATTGAAAAAAAAATGACATATGACTAACTTAATAAAATGCAATTTCAAGACCAAAAGACTAGTGGTAAATAAATATCAACATACTCATCTTGTACAGGCCAAAACTCACTGAGAACTCCAATGACTTTTCACCACTCATGTAAGGCTTGCATACAGTCCACAGTCCTATGATGCAATTTGGCCGAGTTAATGTTTAATCTCTTTAAACAAAACAAGTATCAGGGATGAGATGTGGCTGCCGTGGCCAGGTTGATAGTGTGCGTGACTGATTCGTCAGGAAGTTGGTTCGAGATCTGCCACGGTCTGAGATAAGAAAGGGCATTCACTCATGGTAACATTTGCACTAGCCAAAACCAAAGTCCCTCAATAGGAGGCAACGTCCTACCCCTTAACGGAAAAGGGAGTCTGTGACGTAAAACCAGATTACATAGTGGGGATGAGATACTGAAGACCGATATCTGGAATGGAAGTCATACTCAACAGAGGTACCATACTTGTTTCTTCCAAATCCACTAAACTTAAGTATACAACTCAAAATGCACTGGAATTGAAAGAAGTTTCCGTCAAAGTTTTAATTTTACTTCAGAAGGGCAGAAAGAGTTGCATTGTCAGTACTTAGTGGTTAATACTCTGAGATGCAACAAATATGGCACAAAAATGTATGTATTTGATATACAATGTATACATACCCGGTATATATATGTTTTGTTTTCACTCTAAAGAGTACACTAAATAGGGGTTTTTACGTTTTACAGAAGTTATTTGGTACACAGCATATTACAGAATTCTACTGGGATAGAACAAAACGAAAATATAACATGCATAACAGTCAGGTATCTCGTACGAGTTTCAATCAACGTCATCATAGCTGATTCGAGGTCTTTTAGCATCAGGTTCACCAATGTCTTCATCTTCCAAGTGGGTTATATCTTCTACGGATATAAGTGGTCTTGTCTGCTGCAGTCCTATGCCACCACTTGGATTCATACTGCAAGTGAAACGTATGCCTCTTTGTTACAATCTTCAAGAAACGGTTTTACAGGAAATGACACTTCTACTAAATATTCATAACTGTCGTATTAAATTAAATTTATTCTAAAATGCAAGTGATATTCAAAAACACTGCAGTCATAATTTAAGCAAAATACTGGACAATGCGAGGAAGAAAACCATAATTAACATAGTATAAAATACTATTCCCCCACAGTACAAAACTGGTATAGATTCAAGTCGTTGATGCAAAAGTGTGAAGGAACTTTTATGGATAGGCACACAGACATCCAACTCTCTATTATTGGCTGAATTTAAGGTCATGTCACTGGAAGTGGCGGCAATTTGAACAGTTTTGTTGTACTGTATTTTAGCTTTATAGTTGTAATATAATTTTTGTTCTCCCCATGCTTTATCTAGATTTCTTTCAAAGTTTACTACCGATTCTGACTACTACATATTTGTGGTAACCTGTTCCAGTTGACTACTCGATGACAAAACAAATTTTTTCTCTTTATTAATCTAGACCTCTCCTTATATATATTTCTGGAATGTCCTCTTGTTCTCCTGTCTTCCCCAAGTCTAAATATATCTACACACACTTCTGGATCATTCATTCCTGATAGGATCTTGAATGTTTCTATCATGTCACCGCATACTCTCCAATATCCTAACGTAGGTAATTTCAGCTTTCTTAAACGATCTTCGTAGCATATATTCTTTACAGTTGGTACCTGTTTAGTTGCTCTTCTTTGGATATTTTCTATGGCATCAATATCTTTCATGAGGTATGGTGACCATACCTGATTCACATACTACAAGTGCAGTCTAACCAATGCAACAAACAATGTTTGAAAATTTCCTCATTCAATGATACAAATTTTCTCCTTATAAGTCCAACTATTCTATTTGCCTTATTAATTTTGTCAGCAATATATTCAGAGAAACCAAGTTTATTATTTATAACGACCCCTATATCCTTTTCTGCATCCACTCCAGATATTTTCTCCACTAAATAATACTCTCCTTTACCCACAATGCTCATCCCAATTCTCAAGAATTTTCTTTTCTTTGACTGGAAACTTAACGCCCATTTCTCGGACCATTCCTTCATACAGCCTATGTCCTCTTCCATAAGTTTCACATCGTCTTGAATTTTTATCTGTCTATATAATATTGTGTCATCCGCATACATATACAATACACCGTCGTTTTTAAGTATTTCAGGGAGATCAATTATATATATTACAAACACTGACCCCTGTAGTACTCCACTTAGCACATCTTGCCTTTCAGATCTATGTCCGTTTACAATTACACACTGTCTTCTGTGTCCCAGAAAGGCCTCTATCCATCTCAGGCATTTGGATCCAACATTGTAACTTTTGGTTTTCTTCAATTATCTTTTATGGGGAACCTTGTCAAAAGCCTTCATTAGATCAAAATAAGTTACATCTACAGCATCTCTCTCTTCTAATACTTGTTTCCACTTGTCAAGTATTTTTATTAGTTGAAGAACTGTAGACTGTCCTGGTAGAAATCCAAACTGCCTTTTACTGAAAAATTAATTTCTATTCATGTGCCTCATGAGTTCTTCCCTAATGATGGATTCCATTGACTTACACACTATACTTGTGAGGCTAACTGGCCTATAATTTCCTGGATTTTTACGATCTCCTTTTTCAAATATCACTGTTATGTTTGCTACTCTCCAGTCTTCAGGTAATTCAGCTCTCTCATATGAATACTCAAAAATTATTTTTAATGGAGTTGCTAGTTCTTCACCTCCTTCATTAAGTATCCTCGGATGTAGCCCATCTGGTCCCAGTGACTTATTTCTCTTTATTTTTTTAATGGCTAACTTTATTTTTGAAACTGAAAATTCAATTCTAGGTAACAACAATCCTAGTCTTATATGAAGTTCAAGAACACCTTCTTCTAGCTCCAAAGTATATTCCTCACCGAAATATTTGGCCAATACCTCAGCCTTTTCCCTTTCTGTTTTTGTATGTATATTGATATAGTTATTGTCATTTGATATCTGTAAATCTGGGATACCAAATCTAGTTCTAATCATTTTATCTTGCACACATTTCCAAAATATTTTTGGATTTTCTTTAACATTTTTAGCTATAGTCTGTTCCCTTCTCTATACTCTTTTCCTGGTCTCGCCACTCCCTGGAACTATCTGTCTAGTATTTCTATACATTCTCAAATGTTTTAAGAGGGTCCATAGTCGCTTTTTTTAATCTTACACCAAAGTTTTTGATTCATTGGCAATTCATTATTTGTCCTTTTTCTCAATAATGATTTGTCTTTCATTATTTTGGATGGGACACATTCATTTATCACTTCCTCTAACTTGGATTTATATTTTTGCCATATTTCCTCTATATCCCCTCCACCCAGATATTCCTCCCAGTTCACACTCAGTTTATGTCTTAGCTTTTCATAAAGGTAAATTTTCTTACAATAAGTTTTGAGTTCCACTTCAACATTACAATTAAAAGTTATCAAAGCATGATTGCTTCTCCCAACTGGGCTCTCTAATTTGATATCCTCTACAATTTCTTCAGTACAAGAAAAGATCAGATCTAAAATGTTCCCTCTTGACTCCTCTCTATACCTTATAATTTCTCTAATATGCTGGGGGAGGAAGCAATCCCCGACAGTTCCAATAAACTTAAACTCAGTACTGTTTCTTCCCTCTTTTATTGCACAGTTTGTAATATAACAAAGCATTATTAGAATTTGACAATATGATTGCTTTACTTAATGAAAAAAATTACCATAATTCTTTAGCAAAAAAAAAACAATTATATGTACTACAAGCAAAGAAAAAATCAAGAGAATATAGTATACCTCATTGTCTGATCACCGGCACATGCTGTTAGAACAGAATCAAGCGCTTGGAAGAGACATCTTGCATTCAGCTGCGTGAAGCACATGGGTGGCGTCAAAGTGATAACGTTTCGATTTGGACCTAATGCTTGTACCAATATGTGATGCTCTTCTTTTAATCTGTGTTAAGGAAAAAACTCTCTTAGAAACAAGGAGGACTGAAGGGTAATCAGAACAACGTTGCTGTGGATTGGTTAAGGCGACCAATATTCCTAAAATTCGTTCTCATACTAAGAATTCATGTGGAAATTTGAATGCAACAGTACATTAGAAAGGGAATATATGCATATAGGTCATAGAGGTTGGCAATGTTAAAAAAAGCAATAAAAGTAGCATATAGCCAATTTATTCTTCTAAAAGTACAAAGTTCTGAGCAGAAAATGCTTTCCTGACTTAATAATAAATTCAGAATCTTGAAGGGGTGATGTTCATGTCGTACACATTTCCAACTGTCATACAAACATAAACCTAAAAGCACCTTGTTAGATGCTTTAAGAAATCTTATGTTGTTGTGACAGTAAAATTACCAACTCTACATAAACATTTATACCATAATATGGCATCTCTGATACCAATAATAAATCACCTCATTACGATAGTTTGAGTTAATTCTGTCGCAGGCTTTCGACTACTTTTATCTTCGACAATCTCTAGGCCTATACATAAACCCAAGCCACGGACGTCGCCCACATTATGATGCTTCAGTTTCAATAACTGAAGATTTTCAAAGAGCGTTTTTCCAACAGATGTGGCACTCTGTATCAATTTTTCATTTTGAATGACGTCTAAAACTGCTAAGCCTATGACACAAGCAACAGGATTACCACCAAACTGAAAATAAATGGTATTTTTAGAAGTAGGTTAACAAATTTGCAGCACTTGGAATTCTTGTTTCATAAGAGTTTTCTGAAAACCAGGTCAGGTTCTTATTTCGTATTACGTCTAATCACCTTTAAGCCTGTGGAAACATTCCAAATGTAAGCAATGAAAATGGTGCTAATTCGAGTGTTTTGTTAAAGCTCACTGTTCTGATCTGCCAGCAAATAAAAACTGAATATACATTCAGAGAAAGTTTCAAGCACTAATGTTTTTTTATGTAAAACATTATATAAACTCTCAGGTTTAAAATTGAAATTCTCAATAAAAGAAAATAAATATGGATTAAGACAAATGTAAAATATATCTGAATTGTTAGGAAAGCATACCGTGGAATAATATTCTCCCAGAGAATCTGCAATTTCACGAGTGGTTATAACAGCTGCCATTGGATGACCGTTACCCAGAGGTTTTCCTAGCGTAACAATGTCGGGAACAACCTCATAATGCTGGAAATTATAATGCAGTATAATAAATTCTAAATGAAGTAAAATAAAATTAAAAGTTGTGTTAAGCATTAATTTATATGTTATGAAAGGAAACAAGTATGTTTTCTTACATCAACTGTTAGTAGTTAAATCGAAGGAAAAAAAAATTATAATTCCTAAGAATACTTAAGATACATGACTTCACAGAATAAGACAAATTTGGTCAAAGAGTCACTTTTGAATATTTCTTCTTAACCTTGTTTGAAGATGATTTAACCATATAAGGCCTTGGAGATATATTATGCTTTATATGAAGACTAATTTAATACACCAGAAACATCTATTACACTGCTATAATTCAGAAATACATATATGGAAAGATTTTTATTTCTATTTCAATACGACACCATAGGCAAAGAAACTGGTATGGTGACCATAATTGTAACAAAAGTGTAGCAGCAGGGCTGCACATTCCCTACACATCCTCAGCTTTCATACCTGCCATAGATTATACAAATCATAAAAATACCCTCATTAAAAAAATTACATGACAATCTTACTGTACCTCAAAAGAAAGAAAATATTCTCCAGTTCTACCTAGAGCAGTCTGAACTTCATCAGCAATGCAAACACCTCCTGCTTCACGAATTACGCTGGAACACAAAATACAGTTAGTTGATAAAGATGTTCCCTTTAGATTAATATCTGAACAATAATTTTCCCTTATAACGAAACAAGTATCAGACAAAATACTGCTTGATTTGTCAACAGTTACAGATAGATGGCACTCTATCTGCTCCATATAGGATAAGAAATGGGTTGAGACAGAACTGAGAAGTTTTAATAGAGGTGCTTCTCAACTGGGGTTGAGTGCTAAAGCTCATGACCTTGATTTGTCAGGTCGAGGGTTTGCGGACCGTCACGTTCTGAGGTTAGAAAGAGCATACACTCGTAAGGTCGAACCCTCCAGCTGATGACTCAAAGTCATGAACGCTACCACTTTGCCACAGTAACCAAATATATGGAAAAAATATCACAGAAGTAACTTACTTAGTACTGTACTAAAAAAAATATTTTTTCAAATTCCTATGGCAACACAATATATCTTAATGAAGCTAGCACAGTGGCAACAAGTAAACAAGGAAAGGGATGCAGCAGATTTGTATAGAAGCGTAAGTTCAGCCACATTTCAACTCTGAATTAGCCAAATCACAGAATACAATGTAAAACATGATCACAGAGCTTACTTGTATAAAAGTTTAAAATAGTTTTTTGGAGGCACAATTACACCGCAGTTAACTACAACAGACTCTGAAATAAAACAGGCTAACTTTCGGTTGTTCTTAAGAGCTTGTTGAAGTATCTGCTCAGCTTCCAATACATATTTTTCAGCTGTAATAAAATACACGAAACTTAGAAGTCAGAAAGACACAAATGGTAGAGCATTAATAATAACTAATCTAACTACAAAATTAATTTTCATTATGAAGGCACTAGAATTGAATGTAGCAAATATCTATATTACGTGAAGCTACAAAGTTTTTGTAATCATTATTTCAATTAATATCACAACCTACAAATTTAAAATACTCATTAAGACTACAAAGCTTATCTCCTCAAGTAATGAAAAGTCAATGCATCTACCGAACACTATATAAAACATATTCACTAGCTTACGTCCATGTCTAAATATATTTCAAGATAGTTGATTTCCACATAGCTATGTAGGTGCTGTCTTGCATTATAGTTTTGTTTATTGTAACGTAAGTGCATGTATGTATACTTTTAGACTGTAGAAGATGGAGAAAGGAATGCGAGTCGCTAATGGATTTTAGCCATTAGCCTTTCACCTCCTTGATAACGCTTATTACATCGCCTGTTCGAACAAAGACTGTTGTATGCAATAGTCATAACTCAAGTTAGTCCTAATAACAGTTATTTAATCAATTATTTGGTACATGAGTTCAAAACGGAATATAAAAGTGTAACCTTATGGTCTGACAGTGCCATTTCTATTTGGTGGATAGTAAATGATAAATGTGAAACAGTGTATGTGAAGAATAGAGTTGCAGAGATAAGAAGAATAAATGAAAGCTGCAAAGTTACATTGAAGAAGGTAAGTACGAAAGATAACCCTGCAGCCCTGGTAACTAGGGGTTGTATTGTTAGTGAAATAAAGAACAGGACCTTGAGGAGGCATGGCTCTAACTGGTTTTTAGAAATATTAAAGGATGAGAGAAACCACGGGACTACTTGTGTTAGAGTGAATGAGAATGTTTCTGAACTGCTCCAGTATGATACCCCTAAGCCCTGTTTAATTATGAGAATTATTCCTCACTACAAAGGATATTAAATATTACTACGATTATCTGCAAATTCTTGAAGAAATTAAAAATCAGAATACCAAGAGGGCCTCTTTTGTACTGGATCAAATAAGTACAGTCTCAACATTATGGCAAAAATAAAATTGCTCCTAATGTCAAGGCCATATGACAAACTCAAATGACTCCAAGTACATGATTGACCAGCTTGGACGGTACCTTGACTCTGATGACTTACTTCGCTGTCAAGGCAGTTTAGGAAATTCTAAGTTACCAAACTCGGCCTCTCATCCAGTGTTGTTACTGTCAAAGGCATATCTCACCAAACTAATTGTACTTAAGTGTCACAAGAATTGTGCTTATGGTGGAATTAATCAGACCCTGAATGAAATTAGACAAGAGCTTTGGATACCTTAAGGGAAGACAGTGTGTGACAACCATCCTAAAGGGGTGTATGCATTGCAAGAAAGTCAGTGGAAAATCATACAACTATCCAGGTCCTCCTCCTCTTCCACAAGAATGGGTAATCCTTTGCGAACCCTTCCAAACTGTAGGTATTAATTATAGTGGACAAATTAAAGTTAGCAAAGAAAAGACAGAAACTAACAACAAATATTACATTTGTTTGTTTACATGTGCCACCACATTAGTTGTTCACTTTGAATTAGCCAAGGATTTAACAGTTGAAACCTTCCTGTTACTATTTGAGAATTTTGTAACAAGTCATTTGCTTCCAAAACTCATTATATCAGATAACGCTACAAACTTCACTGCCACCCCCAAGTTTTTGAAGCCTTAGTAAAGGAGCCATCTATTCTAGTTTATGAAACATCATAACATTGATTGGAAATTCACTGCTCCTAGAGCACCCTAGCAAGGAGGATTCTATGAAAGGCTAATCGAATTCATAAAGGGTGTGCTGCGTAAGGTATTGTTCAAATGTAGAATTTCTGCCGATGAACTTGAAGTAGTACTTATTGAAACAGAACCAATAGTAAACAACAGTCCTCTAACTTAGCTAAGCTCAGATTTAAATGATGCGGTAGCCTTGACCCCTTCAGCGCTTATTCAAGGAATGAATATTCAAATATCACCAACTTTAATAGATGCAGATACATTAGACGTTGGCTACTTGGATGCAGAAGCTTTACGCAATAACTATGTCAAATTTAGCAAGACATTAATCAGTTTCAAGAACAGGTTTAATCTGAGTACCTTCTGGTACTTAGAAACATTATGGTGACAAAGGACCCGAATATATTCAAAAGTTAAGGGTTGGTGACATTGTTCTCGTAGAATCTGATGGATTCCGAGATTATTGGCCTTTGGGAAGAATTACTAAACTATTCCCGGATGATAGTCGAGTCGTGAGATCGGCTGAAGTGTTCGTAAATGGTAAAACCATAACAAAAACTATTGAAAAACTTGCATCATTGGAGGCTGATATTACTGATAAAATGGATACAATAGAAGAAGAGGTTATAGATGATCACTCTACTATCAACAATGAGAAATCTTCAAACTTTGAAATACCTAAATGCCAAGCTGCCCAATGGGCTGAAGACGTGCGGGCACGCTTAATCCTTGATGATCAATTGTAGCACTGACAGGCGGACCCTCCCAAAAACTTTTTGGAGGGGCCCAGGATGTATTATATATATTTCAAGACAGTTGATTTCCATGTAGCTATGTAAGTGATGTTTTGCATGATAGTTTCGTCTATTGTAACGAAAGTGCACGTATGTATAATTTTAGACCTAGTATGTATACCTATTCATGTATATTAAGGATACACGTATATTCGTATGCATAATGTGTAGTTCATTATAGATACTGGCTGTAGAAGACGGAGAAAGGAATGAGAGTTGCTAATGGATTTTAACCATTAACCTTTTACCTGCTTGATAACACTTATTACACAGCCTGTTCGAACAAACAACCATTGTACGTAATAGTCATAACTCAAGTTAGTCCTAGTACCAGGGACTCCTACAAACGATGGGAGTTTGTGAGACACTACTTTCTTTACGAATTATCCTTAGTTGCTTTCATGAGGCACTAGGAGACACGCAATTAGAAGAACGTGATTGAGATACGTGTATCAGAAGATATTCAAGTTTGATTCAGAGTCCCATGATTGCTGACAACTTTGGGTTTTCCGGATAGATGAGTACAGATTTAACTTATTTCTAACAATGTTAATAACTACGTGTGAGGGACAGAAAGAGCTCATTTTAGTAGAACACTCATAAGTAAAATATATCTTGGAAAATATATTATTTTGTATGAGGAAGTTTTAATATAAGATGAGGAGAGATTATTTAATAATTCACATATCAGCAGTTCACAAACCCCCTCATAATATATTTGCATGTATGTCAATGCATGAAATATTAATTGTATTTTACTGGTAGAAGATTTAATTCTGAGATTGTTTGTGGGCCTCTACCGATGACGTGTCAGGATTTCCGAATTTAAGGGGTTACAAGAGCGAAGGTTAATAACATATAGGAAATCCTCCACAGTCCACAACAAAATTCTTACCTGCATGAAGATCATCTTCTCTGTAGCGACCACGATACATATCGGGATACGGTATGACGTGTACGAATTCCTTCTTACCCTGAGCCATATGCTTAAACATTCTTGGACTTATATCAATCAAGTTTCCTAAGTTTCCATGATATGCACTGCAGGGAGAGAAAAATATATATATATATATATATATATATATATATATATATATATATATATATATATATTATATATATATATATATATATATATATATATACACCTAGTTTGCTTTTTACGTGTGTTTATAATCCACGAAATTGGAATAACGCCCCTAAAATTAATAGTAAAAAAATACGAAATTCGTGAATAACGCCCATGCAAATAAATTCGGAAAAAAAATTTTTATTTTAGTAAATAATCGACTGCCTCAGAGGCACTTTTCCGCCATGCTCCTCCTCTTCTACCGCTTAATGCGATTGGATACTATGAAGAGAATTGAAGAAAAGCATTAAGAACAAACAGCAAATGAACATGCGATATAATATCGTCAGAGAAATAGCATGCGAGGGTGCATCAGCAGATACAGAGGTGGCAAAACATTTGCAGATAGAGGTTCGTTCTCCCGCATCCTCCTCCTCTTCTACCGCTTAATGCGATCAAATATTATGAAGACAATTGAAAAAAGCATTAAGAACAAACAGCAAACAAACTTGCGATATAATATCGTCAGAGAAATAGCGTGCGAGGGTGCATCAGCTGATACGGAGGCGGCAAAATGCTTGCAGATAGAGGTTTGTTCTCCAGTATCCTCCCCCTCTTCTACCGCTTAATGCGATCAGATATTATGAAGAGAATTGAAAACAAGTATTAAGAACAAACTTGCGATATAATA
Source organism: Halocaridina rubra (assembly GCA_037179515.1). Lineage (NCBI taxonomy): Eukaryota > Metazoa > Arthropoda > Malacostraca > Decapoda > Atyidae > Halocaridina > Halocaridina rubra. The sequence continues at coordinate 123,487 of JAXCGZ010011393.1, read as the reverse complement.
TCGTCAGGGAAATAGTGTGTGAGGGTGCATCAGCTGATACAGAGGCGGCAAAACGTTTGCAGATAGAGGTTCGTTCTCCCGCAAACTCCTCCTCTTCTACCACTTAATGCGATCAGATATTATGAAGAGAATTGATTGCATTCTGAATATTTTGAAGGCATGTAGCAATCGTGTAATTACGCCAGTAAGTCTTCATTGCGAATTCTTTGTTCGAATCCATGGATTCAATAAGGTTCGCCAGGGCATTTTGTGTGTAGAGGGCCTTGAACGCATGAATAACACCTTGATCCATAGGCTGAATCAGTGATGTCATATTCGGTGGCAGGAACTCTACTTGAACACCGTCATATTCGAGATTAGTTGCGTGGCCACCAGCATTATCCATCAAAAGAAGGACTTTAAATTCAAGGCCCATTTCCGCAAGATAAATTTTGTCCTGAGGGATAAAGCATTGAAACCAGTCCGATGTGAGGCTTTTCGTGATCCAGGCCTTAGGGTTATGCATCCAATACACTGGCAGCAGATTCTTATTCTTATTCTTCAAAGCCCTAGGGTTATTTGACTTGTAGATAAGCCCAGGCTTTAATATGAAGCCCGCAGCATTCCCGCACATGATGAGGGTAATGCGGTCTTTGTGCGCTTTCAATCCCGGGGCTTTAGCTTCTTCCTTGAAGAGAAAAGTGCGAGACGGCATTCTCTTCCAAAATAACCCAGTCTCATCCATGTTAAGCACTTGCTCAGGAGCATATTCCCCTTCAGCGATAATTTTCTTAAAATTGTTGTTCACATAATCTTCAACTGCAGCTGTATCTGCAGAGGCAGCTTCGCCATAAACTGAAACGCTCTTTAGGCCATAGCATTTTTGAAGTTTGGCGAACCACCCCTTGCTTGCCAAGAACGATTGTTCCCTTAGAGGAGAATCGCTGGAGGGTCCTGGTTGTGGGTCATTGATATCTTCTCTCTTCTCCTCTCCACGGTCGTCGTCGGGTTCGTTTGCAGTGAATGTATCGTACAGCTTCTTTGCCTTTGTTTGTATGATATTGCTATGCTCATGTTCTTCTTTCTGCAATCAGCAATCCACAGGGCCAAAGCAGATTCCATCCGCACTATTATCGTATTGCGGGGTGTTACAACCCTCTTCGCTGTTTTACTAAATGAAATAGTCGCTGTTTTTCCTGATATTTGCCTCGTTCTTTTTGATGTAGTGAACAGTAGATTCGTTGAGGCCAATATGGTGGCCGACATCCACAAACCTTCTTCCTTCTTTCAGCATATCTAACAGTTTTACCTTATATGTTACGGTTAACATCTTCCTTTGCTGCTTAGGCTCACTACCAGAAGCCTTAGAAGATGAAGGACGCTTGGGAGGCATTGCAGAGGTTGATATACGCGAATAAAAAAAAAGTCACAAGCACAACGTATTAAGAAGGACAACGTGAACGGCGCACATGCGAGTTAGACTGAATGGGTGAGGCGAGACAATGGAAGATGGTGGGAGAACCAAAGCTTCAATCAAAAGGCCAATCAGACCCCATGATACAGAACATACAGAAAAAGAATTATGTGATTCGTCGTCTCCCACCCTTTCAGCCAATAGCATCGCATGAACTATCTCATGTGGCGGCAAGCCTTTGCGTTTTCCAAGACACCAATACAGTGTATGCTATTGTACAGTATTTTACATGGTGCAATACTGTGAGTTATATGTTTAAATTTATGTTTTTTACTGTTTTATTATTCTTAGGCTAGGAAATACTTTTTTTTATCAATAATGAAAATACTGGAAATTTTAATACATGCTAGCTCATGTAGGTGCGACCCTTTGTGTTTTTCGAAACGCTGATACTGGTATCGTACTTTCTATGGTGCAGAGTTACGTTTAAATCTATAATTTTTTTACTATTTTTTACTGTTTTATTATTCTTAGGCTGGGAAATACATTTTTTTATCAATAAAATGAAAAAAAAAAATTTCAATAAAAATAATGAAAATACTCAGTATTTTATTTATTTAATATTTGAATATACCCAGAAAAAAAAAAAGCTCGCCAATAAAACCCGCGATGCACTGAATTCGCGATAGGTGAACCGCAATATAGCGAGAGGTTACTGTACTTATATATTTTTAGCTTACATACGTATTTCAGCTTGGTTATGTACTTGTAAAATGTGTTTTACTTAGCTTTTTGCTTGGTATAGTGTGTTTATACACACTTGTGGAACGTATCTATGTATATTAACATTATTCCTTATGGAAATAGACTAACTGAATTATGCACAATTTAAATTACAAAAGCCTTTCGACAACCTATCCTCGTGTTCACTGGAGAGGTGATTGCACACACACACACACACTATATATATATATATATATATATATATATATATATATATATATATATATATATATATATATATATATATATATATATATATATATATATATATATATATATATATACAGTGGTGACCCCAACCCATGAACTTAATCCGTTCCCAAAAACTGTTCTTGGTTTGAGTTGTTCGTGGGATGGATTTATTTTTCCCATTGAAAAGCATGTAAATTTAATTAACCCGTTCCTGGTCACAATAAATATTAATTTTAAATTTTTGTTAGTCACTAAAAACATGAAATATAACGCAAGTTATATGTATATCATCTGTAAAAGGAAAATTACATTAATATCAGAAAGGAATTCTACTCTACTAAAAAAAAAAAAGAACATATTCAAGAACACAGTATACACTAGTTGATACCCAGTATAAAATAGCAAAGTCCAACACTTAGAAAAAGTTGTCACATTCTCCCACTAATAACAAATACAGTAGGAAAGAGTACATATTGTAGGTAAAAAAAAAAAATAATGTAGGTAAGAAACAATACTGTATTTACCATTGTGGACGATTGCTGCTGGCATACATGGATGGTGGTGGAGGAGGAGGAGGGGGACTAATTTTTGGAAGGAAAGACCCCCAATATCACTAATACTTTTAACTTTCTCAGAAGCCATAATAAGGGCTATATAAAAGGCAAAACAGTGGAAAATAAAGATATAACTATTAACAGATTACGAACGAACCACACAGCGAGGGCACCAATGCAGAACTGAGAACGGGTGAATGGGGCACGTGGTGGCTTGGCCAACACATGCGTGTTCGTGGATTGGATTTTGTTCGTGGGTTGGGGTCAAAATATGTTAAAAATTTTGTTTGTGGGTTGGTTTGCTCGTGGATACAGGCATTCGTGGGTTAGGGTCACCACTGTATATATATATATATATATATATATATATATATATATATATATATATATATATATATATATATATATATATATATATATATATATATATATATATATATATATATATATATATATGCAATGACAAGGGAGCTAGCGACCATTCAGATGACACTGCTGGAGTGCCACAGCCCATCCTTCTGGCTCTTCCTCAACCTGTGTCGCTTCACAACTGTCAACTCCCCTACTGACCCTACCACAGGGCTACCTCTATAAGATGCAGCCCCGTGGTAACAGCAGATGCCCATCATAACTTTCAATCCAGTACCATCCTCATTTCTTGTACACCTCATACCCTTACTCTTTCCCACATTCACTCGCAACTTCCTTCTCTCACACACATATCCAAATTCTGACACAGCTTCCCCGTATAAAGTCATTCCCCCATTATGTTGAAGGACAATAAATAATTAATAATTTATTAATAAATTAAGTTTCCTACCTACCAAACTGGTGCGGTAAATTCAAACAGCATGCACTGAACACTTTGCGAGCCTGGCAGAAGAATAGTCACACGGCTTTGTTGTAATGCATATGTAAGTACTGTATCAAGTTAATGGTTTTATTTATAAATTTGTTTAAGTATTTGGTTATTTTAAAGAATTACTTATCGGGTAATTCATTTGCAAAATTACCAAATACCTATCTGTAAAATCGATCTTTCTTATGACAAAAATTGCGTTGACGTTGGCAGAAGAATAGTCACACGACATTGTTGTATACATATATACTGTATCAAGTTAATGGCTTTACTTATTTATTTGTTTATGTATTTGGTTATTTGAAGGATTTAGACTTAATTCATTTACAAAATCACCAAATACGTATATGATCTTTATGCGAAAAAGTTTGCTGAGGTTGGCAGAATAGTCACAAGTCATTGTTGTATATGTATAAATCAAGTTATTGGTATTATTTTTTCATTTATTTATGTACTGTATTTGGTTATTTGAAGGAATTAGATTTAATTAATTTACAAAATTACCAAATATACATTTTGGAGAGAGCGAGAAATCAAAAGGACAGTTACTATAAGAACAATAAGAACGCATTTTTAAGAGGAGTGCCATTGCATAGGCTGTGCTTCTCACTCGCAGGTCCACCATATTGTTTTTTGTGCTCACTCGCTGTGGATGCATATTTTCAACATCAAGATGTTGTAAGTGCTTTGGCTGGATGACTAGCATCGATGAAACATCCCAGTGAGCCTCCTGTTGATTCAGGAGAGATCAAATAGATTGCTTAATGCCGCGAAAATAGGAAAGGGGGTAAGAAGAAGTGTCGCCTACTTATTCTTGTCCTCATTTGTTGATGCAAAGCTGTTCGACCTGTCTTTCATTGGTTTGTGGCCAGGCAGTGACTTCTCCTCTTGGCATATATAGGTTCTTTTAGGTGTTTTTTTCTAACAGAGTCCTGTTCCATCACAGTTAAAAACTTGTAGCGGGATGTAGCCTTCACTCTCGATAACTTTAGCGAATTCTTTCATGTACGCAACCGCTTCCTTTTGGTCGGAACTAGCCGCCTCTCCGCGCCCAATAACGCTATGAATCCCAGTTCATCTACAAAAGTTTTCAAACCAGCCTCTGCTGGCTTGAAATTCGTCAATTTTAGCAACACTAGAACTCGGAGTGTTTGCTACTAGATCTTGCTGAATTTGCAAGGCCTTAGCACATATTATGGCTTTGCTAATACTGTACTATCTCCAACCAGCTGTTTTTCATTTATCCACACCAACAATAACTTTTCTACCACTTGTATTAACTATAACCTATTCTTCGTTAAGACAGTCACTCCTTTAGCCACGTCAGCCGCTTAATAGATCTCTTTATTTTTCAAAATCATACAGATAGTCGATTTCACCATGTTATACTGCATGGCGAGATCAGAAACACGAACACCATTTTCATGCTTAGAAATTATTTCCTTAGTTTCCACTGTTATGCGTCTAGGATGTTTTGATGCCACTGTCACTAACACACTTCACTTTCTTAGGAGACATAATGAGGGCTAGCTTAAGGTAAAGACAAAACAATGGAAAAGTACAAAGAATGATCAACGAACAAAGCACAAATGAACTACACAGCACTGGCACCAATGCAGAACTGAGAGAGCACCCACGCGGGTGATGAGAGAACATGGTCGCCTGCCAGATGTGCATGTGTATGCGTGTTTGGAGATAAAAAATTATCAGGGAGTCAACGCAATATTTATTCGTCACTTATGTTTGTCGGGCAAGTTGTTCGTGGGGGAAGGCGTTCGTGAGTCAAGGGCACTACTGCGTGTATATATATATATATATATATATATATATATATATATATATATATATATATATATATATATATATATATAATATATATATATATATATATATATATATATATATATATATATATACACTCAACTCTTGGAACAACGGGAGGATAGGTTCTCAGAAGTGATGTGTAATGTAAAATTTGTGTAATGTAACCAGTCATTTACCATAAGAAACAATGATAATAAGCATATATACGTTTCACAACCGTACATAAACACACTATGCCAAAGATATAAGATAAGTAAAACATATTGTATAAGTACATAACAAAGCAGAAAGACTTGTAGTTATTTATATTAACATGCAAATAGTGTAGAGTATAAAATATATACAGATTTACAAATAAATACTGTACAGCAAAATAAAATGAACGAATCCTTACCTGCAAACATAGGCAAAGATGACGTTAGCGGTTAAGCGGTAGGAGAGGGAGGAGAAGAGGAGGAGGAAGGGGGAGAGCAAACCACTGGTTGTTGTTGGGTTTAATACTGGGTGAAGAGTTACCGAAGCAAATGGCAGCATGGTGGGAAACTGCTTCAGAGGCAGTTGCTTAGTTACTAAACAACCATTTTTTTCGCTTTTTCTCGCGCATTTCGTATTTTTTTTACTATTATTTTTTGGAGGCGTTAATCCAATTTTGCGTATTATAGCAATGCGTAAAAAGCGAGTTGAGTGTATATATATATATATATATATATATATATATATATATATATATATATATTATATATATTATATATATATATATATATATATATATATATATATATTATATATATTTGGGTCTTGCTTAAAAGTGTACAAGAATACTTTACTATATCTTGATGAAAAGTGTACAAAGCATATTTCCATCAGAATAGCTGTTACCTTTTACATTAAAACATATAATAGATCATGCTTCAAGTACTGTATTATACTGGATATTTCAATAGACACATACTCATCAAATACAACAACATCTTTTTGATTTGTATATGCTCTTGCAAGGCGTAGAGCAAGGTCATTGGCTTCTGATCTGAAATACACAAAATTCATAAAAAATATCAGCAATGAAAAAGTGCAATGACTACTCATAAAAGTACTGCATATGCAATAAAAGTATAAGAAACATATAATGACAATTCAGCGAATCTTCTAGAACCAGAAAACAAATGTTTACGCATTTAAACTCTGTTACAGAAATGTATTGGGAGTATGACATTAATATTCTGATTATATCACATCAAGGAGTATGACTGAAGAGAAATGCTTACCCTGAATTCACTAGGTAACAAACACTCAATGTGTCTGGGAAATTACTGACAAGTTGCTTGGTGTATTTCATGAGAGAATCACTGATAAATCCCTGCGAAGATACTAATGTAGCCATCTGACTTTTCCCGGCAGTAACCACTTGTGGGTGACAGTGGCCAACTATATAAGAATAAAGCTTAGAGTGTAATATTTGGATAAGTTTACATTACTGCATAAAAATGAGAGTTTTCAGTCAATTATGTATAGTATTATACTGAACATTCACTGACCAGGAAGTAAAAGCAGTGAATATCTTGAGGCATGGTTCACTGGCTAAAACTTGTTCGATATATCAAACAAATAATGCTACAGTCGAGAAAAAAAATCATAAACAGACAAGAGATTACAAAAAAACTCTTGGATAGATTACAAATTTGCATTATCCAAAATAAATTTTAAAATATGGGTGACTGCAATTGGCATAGTACAGTATTTAATGTAAAAATTTATGTAAGCCAAATGGCTAGTACAGTGGTAAGCGCTGGCCTCGCATTCGCGAGGTCGACAGATCGTTTCCCGTTCAGGACCGAGAGTTTAAGCTGTTTACTGGGAAGGTCCCTGCTGTGGTTGAACACCACAGTGGGGGGTTGGGGCTTGCACCGGCTGACGCCCGCCAGAGAAGGGGCAATGACTCTGATAGGAGGGCTAAAACCGCAAACTTTAACTTTAACTTTAACCATGTAAAATATCTCATGTTTAAGGTCAAGCTTTACATTTGAGCTATTTTCTTAATGAAATGAATGAGAATCATACAAATTTTCAAAGTCTGAGAGGTAAGCAAATCTAAACCTATGAATAAATGAACTAATTTTTTCATTGTATAAATCACCTCTCGAAATTCATTTGCAAAAGACTCTAAACAAATATAGCATAGGCAAACTCCTACCAGAGACTATTATTCCAAAGCTCTAAATGATTTGACCAGCAGTACTTACCATGAGCAACATTGGAAACACAGTCGAGGTATCGTATGCCATAGTTATCTGTCATATACTGCTTTTCCGCACGAACAATCTTCAAAGGAGCTGTTTCAAAATGCATGAGGCATCCTCGGGAACTGAAACACATTGATAATATATCAATATTTTAAAATTTAGACTGTATGTTAACAGTTCAGTATTATTTTATATATATATATATATATATATATATATATATATATATATATATATATATATATATATATATATATATATATATATATATATATATATATATATAGTACTTACTTATGTCGTGACCTCAACTGGCCTCCTTCTCAAAAGACAATCTTTGAGAAGGTGGCCAGTTAAGGTCACGAAATTAATAAGTACTTTATATATATATTTTCGCTGTTTTCTTTAATGGGCTTTTTCTACCATATATATATATATATATATATATATATATATATATATATATATATATATATATATATATATATATATATATATATATATATATATATATATATACCTCACCCAACGTCGTTAATTGGTTCCAGGAGAGACGACTTAAGCCGAAAAACGACTTAAATCGAATTAGCTTGTCTCTAGGCTAGCCTAGATATACAGATTTACTGTAGTAGTAGTATAGTTGGGTGGGATATGCCTTTTGCAACGGCTCCCAAGTCTTGGTTTTGCTTTGTTAAATTGTTTGTGTGGTTTTCATTATTTGATTTCTTTTTCTACAAATTCTTTTCATAAATTTTTTTCTTTCTTTGATGTCTTTTTCACTACAATATCTAAATAACAATATATTAGCAATTATTTCAATTTTCTTTTCTATATATGGTTGTGCTAAAAAACTATATTCTGTTCTTATTTGTGCATATGCTTCACCAAATAGTAGAAAATGTTCTAGGCTCTCTTAACATTGTTCACACGTTGGGCAGGTAGTATCTTTATTTTTAAATTTATGTACAGTAAACAAATTAATGAACTCTATTACGCCGTTGGCCAGTGTTGCCAGATAAAGCGGATGTTTTTATTTTCAAATGTATGGTACATTTTAAGATATACAGTGTTGCCTCACTTATCACGGTAGTTTGGTTCCGGGACCCGGCGCGAACCCGAAAATCCGTGGAGTAGAGATCAGCCTATATGCACATAGATATTTTAATGTATTTTTACGTTTACACTGTATAAACCCTCCCTGTACTGTTAAAAAAACACCCTTTACATTATAAATAACAGCAAGCAACGTAATTTTTTTATGAAAGTGATAGGAAAACTTACCATGAATGAGGTGATGATGACTTGACATTAATAGGTTCCATATTTTACAATAATTATTACGTTTACGTAAAATAGCAGCCGACATCCACAAACTTTTTTCCTTCTTTCAACATATCTAAGAGTTTCACTTTATCTACAATGGTTAACATTTTCCTTTGCCGCTTAGGCTCACTACAAGAAGCCTTAGAAGATGAAGGATGCTTGGGAGGCATTGCAAAGGTTAAAATATGCGAGTAAAAAAATCACAAGCAAAACATATTAATAATGATAAGCACAACATGAATGGCGCACACGAGTGAGGCGAGACAATGGAAGATGGTGGAAGCATTTGTCCGAAACGCTGATAGCGGTATCGTAGTTTACATGTTGCAATACTGTTAGTATTTATGTTTTTTATATTTTTTACTGTTATATTTTTCTTAGGCTAAGAAATACGTTTTTTTTTTAGCAATAAAATCATGAAACTACTGGAAATATAAATATATATGCTAGCTCACGTAGCTTCGACCCCAATACATTGTACGCTATCGAACACAAGCAAAACGTAAGTTAGACTGAACGAGTCTTTGTCCAAAACGCTGATAGTGGTATCGTATTTTACATGTTGCAATACTGTTAATATTTATGTTTTTTACTATTTTTTACTGTTTTATTATTCTTAGACTAATAAATACGTTTTTTTTATCAATAAAATCATGAAACTACTGGAAATATAAATATATATGCTAGCTCACGTAGCTGCGACCCCAATACATTGTACGCTATTGAACACTATTTCGTATGATGCAATACTGTGAGTTATACTGTACGTACGTATATCATTCAGTTATTAGTAAAATGTATATTAATTTAAAATTCATCTACTTATTTGATGATTGTACAAAATCTACTGTATTTATTCACTGTAATTTGGACCAAATATTCCTTTTGTAAAGATTATACTGTACTTTTCAAAAGAGGTGGTCAATAAACGTATCTATCTATCTATCTACATTTATGTTCTTTACTATTTTTTACTATTTTATTATTCGTAGGCTGGGAAATAATTTTTTTTTATCAATTAGATAATGAAATATGTTTTTTTCAATAAAAAAAAATGAAAATACTGAGAATTTTTTTTTTTAATATTTTACTATTTTTGCATATACCCATGAAATAAAATAATAATTTATCCAAAAAAAAAAAACGCGATAGAGTGAGAAAGCGAACCAAGAAGGGCGAATAACTGGGGTAACACTGTATATTAATTACAAGATGGTAGTACTGTAACTTAAATAAAAATGTACTTCATCTTTAAGATACTTGAAATAACTTACCAGCTTACATGTATGTTTTTTATATTTATCATTTCTCTCATTTATGTATTCTGGCAACACTGATTGTGGCAGTGAGGACGAGGATGCATACGTTTTGTCACACTTCCGTATCAGCCGATGAGCCCGCACACGCTATTTCCCTGACAATATTATGTTAAAAATATGTTTGCTGTTTGTTCTTAATGCTTTTTGTCAATTTTCTTCATAATATCCAATCGTATTAAGCTGTAGAAGAGGAGTAGGATGCGGGAGAATGAACCTCTATCGGCAAACGTTTTGCTACTTCCGTATCAGCTGATGCACCCTCACACGCTATTTCCCTGACGATATTATATAAAAAATATGTTTGCTTTTTGTTCTTACTACTTTTATTCAATTTTCTTCATAATATCCGATTGCATTAAGCGGTAGGAGAGGAGTAGGATGCGGGAGAACGAACCTCTATCGGCAAACGTTTTGCTACTTCCGTATCAGCTGATGCACCCTCATATGCTATTTCCCTGACAATATTATATTAAAAATAACTTTGCTGTTTGTTCTTAATG